>QNGE01001845.1:97341-112307 GCA_008508345.1 Paragonimus westermani
AGCTTCCGCTGTTCAGAAACACCTACCCTGCTAATTAAGGCGT
Source organism: Paragonimus westermani (assembly GCA_008508345.1). NCBI lineage: Eukaryota > Metazoa > Platyhelminthes > Trematoda > Plagiorchiida > Troglotrematidae > Paragonimus > Paragonimus westermani. The sequence continues at coordinate 97,385 of QNGE01001845.1, forward strand.
CTTTCAGCTTATCGTACGGCTGGTCTTCAGGCATGTTGTCAATGCGATCCGAGACCTCTTCGGCGATTTCAGTAGGGATGGACTGAACTATGTAGGAATACATCATGGTCTGTGACTTAATGCGCCCCGTTCGAAAGAGGGCTTCAACTTGTCCGAACCACAAACGAGGGTTACTGACTCCAAATTCAGGCAGTTTGATGTGCACGGATGCGGTCAGCTGCTCAGTTGAATCGTCGTAGTCGGCCATAGCAGCAGCGGACCATCTTTAACACGTAAAGTTAATGCGGCGATAAGGAAGTTGTGGTGATCAAAACGAACGCCGAAAAAAATACACACAAGGTGGGGAAAAAACCAGTCCGCCGGATAATGAAGACGGAAAAATGCGAGAAGTCGACTAATTCGGGCTCACCAATTTGTAGTGGTTCAAAACAGTCTCAGACTACCCTTAGTGAATGCAGACGTATTTCTTTGAATTCAGTAACCAAAATGAACGAATGCAACAGGACAGTTACGGGGGTCTAGCAAGTTATAGGAATAAAAAGCTTGGCTCACAGGAAGGGTTCAAGAAGATCACCACAACAACATTCCAAATTACCAGTATCCAGGAAGCGAGGATATTCCGAGATTACTGTGAGCGGCTGAAACGCGGTCGGTGCTGCGACGATGTTTGGAGTACAACGGAGCTAAAAATCGATGAGATCCGTGTAGTATCGTCAAGCAACTACGCCACAGGTGGAAGAGCATAAAGACGTGCATGCACAAAACTTTATTGTAATTGCAAGGTCATTTTTAATCAGTTCGAACAACCTGCAGAGATGATGCAAAACCTTTGTTGCACAATGGTGAAGCATCGTTAGTGAACAAAATTAAGAAAAAACTGTACACACTTACAAAATCAACCACATCAATCACATTCAACATCTGTGTAGTCAGTATGAGCTCTGGAGTGACATGGCGACGGAATTAGCCAGCTACCATAAGGGTAACTTAGAAACCGGGACTTAATACTCGCTAAGAATGTGCCGTTCACAACACAGCCGTGCAACAGATGTTCGTTTTCTAGCACCAAGTGCCTCAAGAATGCCGTCTATATAAATCACGCTTGTTGACACTTGGTCTGCCTCTCTGAGAATCTAGGGTGCTAGTTGCTACTGTAATAACTGTATAACGTCCATGGTTTAGGAGTTTGGTGAACTGGGGATAAAACTCGCCACTAGGAGCATGTCCTGAAACAACAACAAAAAGAGTAGTTGTTTCGAACGATTGCCTACTCTCTAGACAAACATTCCAATCGGACGATACGAAGGAAGCCGTTAGGCAGAATGCAGCCGAAGATTTCTACGGGAAATGCTCGTGCTAATCCAGCACTACCTTGGCTAGAGGCACCAGCTACAAGGCTTCGAGGCAAATGATGATAACCACCGGCAGTAATTAAGAGCATGGTATCCAGTTAGTGTTCACGTGTACTTTAGAAGTTTGATAATTTTCGATGGTGATTGTCTGGTGAACTCAAACTTTCCAGTTGACCGGGCTTTACGGTTTAATAGGCATGAAGTGTGAGCTTGAAAGTTCGTTGTGATTGCAAAAAGTTTTCTGGCTCTTCGAACTCTGCAAAGGGATTATTATGGTCTGCATGGCTTTGATTGCACTGACTCTGTAAACAGTTTCTTCCCGTATTCATAAAACGAAAGGCATTCGAAAAGCCATTATATGTCCTCAACATTTCAAACATAAAGAACTATCGAAAAACAATAACACTGACAAACTGGACAACTCGTCTGATGGATAATCGATTATTGATCTTTAGGGCTCGGATAATTGGTTATTGATTGCTGATATATAGAATGTCATGATACTGCACTGTTGGTAAAGCCACTATTATATCACACTGCGACAGACAACTTTATGAGCGCTTTTGTGAATTATGCCATTGTATCCCGACCTTTTCTCCCTTTTTCCAGTGTAGTTGTTCTCCGCTAATGTCCCACACCATTCTTGGACGGTATGCAGTCCTCATGTCCCTCAGTAGAGTTCACAGTGGTAAGATTTTCCCCCACTTTGACCGCGGAGGCTTTCTGTAATTGTTCGTTTTAACTGACGTCTGGCATAGTATTCTGAATGGTCTACCTAGACGATCTGGTGATCCACCACGGAGAACTGTTGATTCATTTATTTTCACAACCGGGATTGTTAGAATTACGTCCCATTCATATCCTTAAAATTGTGTTTCACAGTCGTGTGTCTGCTAGACCACAGTTTCAGCCTCTGATGTGACAGGATCGGTGTCGACCAAGCTAACTGGATAATTCAACTATAGCGTGCAGTGTTCATTTATAATATTACACTTTGTTTATCGGTGATTCAGGCCAGACATTTTGTTGATGTAACTGATAATCAGTTCAGAAAATATGTGTTTTCGTCGGCCATCATCACACAGACATCAGTGTCTGCAAAATGGTAGAATCTACCCTTAAACTCTTGGCTATAAGCCAGCAGTAAATTTGAGCTCTCCCTTTCAGGTGTTACGCCATATGACCCGACTTTAAACAGTCGTGATCTCTAAACTGTTCATGATATGTTTTATCAAGTAAGCTTTGGTGATCGTTATTTCAGAGTGAACAGAACCAAACCAGGATTCCATTACTAACTGTCCCTGGATGGAGTAGAATATCACAATACAGGTTGCAGGTCCAATCCAGCAATTTCTGAAGCCTAGAGATGGAAACCACCAAGTTCATTGCATGATAGATGGCTTACTCACTACCTCTTGTTTTTCTCATGGAGGACATCACTTGGAAGTCAACTACAATGTATTCATGTGGGAACACTATGGAACACAATATACTCCATTATACTCTAACCCTCAGATCACCTTAAGAGAACTAGTCCGACAAACAGATAGCCAAAAGCAGTATAGTAAAATGCTGAATAGCTTGATTTAGTGGAAGTTGAAAGTTCACACTGTTTCCCCTTATACAACTGCTTTTTAAGTGACTGTGTTGTCATATCTGTGAGATTTCAGTTTACTGAACAGTTCAGGGCTAATTTCTTGCCGCTTTCTGTTTGACATGTTTTTCAAATAAAACCCATTCCTCCATGCAATATTCCACACGCAGATCTGTTGTCCTATTTAGTTCATTAGGGCATGTCATCTTTCACCACACAGAAGCTATTGATTTTCTTCCGAGGGTCAACTGGGAATCAATAGCTGTCTATTGATTCTTGTCAATTCCAATTAGCTGATCGAAACTGTCGTGCAACACACTGTGCAGAGGAGGCCGTGCAAACAAGTCGCATGCGCGAACAATGCTCCCAATCCGTTCGCCCTCAGGATGCACATCGAGTGTTCCAACACAGAATGATCGGTGTAACATGTGGAATGGAATTCGAACCACACCGGCCAAATGCATAACTGATGTGTTTCAGTCCACTGTGAGTAAACAAATTTCTGTAGTCCATTAGTTGCTACTGTTTTCAGACAAAATTTGCTGAATTACTCGTGGACGCGATGTCGGCGACGGAACTCCTGATCGCCTACCGCATAGGTTCAAGATTATGTGAGAAAATCGTCATAGAGTTGGCGGGTAAGGCAGAAGCTTGTCAGATGAGGACAACATCAGATATTAAAAATGGCCACAAATCAAGCTCGGAAGAGTGGAATGACAAAGTGGTGAGTTTGAATCATTGAATGTTCTAGAAGAATCTTGCTCAGGAAGAAAACATGTGACCTTGATTAATATCCATAGATTTTGGTAAGACTTTCACCAGTGCTGTACGTGATTAGTCTATTGGAGAGAACAAAGCTGTAACTTCCACATTTAGAAGAAATCGTGTGTTTGAGCTGACTTCGAGTTATGATGGCGTTGATAGAGCTTAATGAATCTTTGGCGTTTTTCGGAGACAGCAGCCCTCTAGCTCAGTACTCCACCAGACAGTTGCTTGTGCACGAATACTTAGGAGTAGTATATTAACTCTCATGACTGTCCGACTAATAGATTACGTCATAGTGAACCAGAAATAAACGGCTCTGAAGAAAAAAGTTCATTGGCAGGGTTCGTCAAATTGTAATGGACAATGGAGGATACGGTTGACCTTCGTCCACTGACTGTTTAGAACGCTTTCCCTGAACAGCAATTGAAACTAGTTCCTATAGACACAGAACGCGGTAAGTCTGTAAAATACACCGTATATTTTCACCACAGTTTGAATGTTTTGCCTGTAAGGCAGCTCAACGTTGATCTTACTAGAAACTGAGCCGAAAGAATGTGAAGCAGTTAGGAAGCAAACAGAATAATTATATCAATGTTAAAAAAAGTATTTAACTCCAGCCACATCTGGAACCAACTATAGCATGAGTTGGGCTCATGACAACTCGGCGGCACCCAGAGACGTGAAAAGCGACATTTGTGTAATACCTCCGGAGTAAGTTAAATCATGCTTGAAAATGTACAACGGGAAAAAAATCTTATACAGTGGAATAATGGGTTAACACCGGGTAAACCTTCGCAGCTTGCAATTATTTGCCCGACTGAAGAAGGTCGCAGTGAACTCATAACAAGCTTTTCAATGTAGACACAGGAATGTACAAATACAGAACAGATAGATAGAGAAACATGATTGTATCTGAGGTCACTAGAGAAGCAACACGATTGTTTACCACTTGAGGTTCAATGGGTGAGCATTGCTTGCAAAGAAATTATCACTACAAAACTGAATGCATGGTTAACCGTTTGTCATTTGTGGAGACACAATGTATGTTAAATACGTAATAATAACTGTTCAGCCTGCTTGAATGTAGGACGATGTGAGTATATGTTTTGACTTGTATTTTATTTGCGTGTCATCTAGGGTGTTACATGCGTTTGAACTAATTATTGTCACCTTATGAGTAACTGATAGGTTTACTCACGTGATTATTTCTGGCAATTATGGTGGTCAGTTTGATCAGATCCTTAATAGGCTCACTGAAACTGGGAAGACGTTTAACCCTCTGATACTAACTGCATGCTGATGAATTTCATTGTAAACCACATACAGAGGATAGGTATCATTCCCCAATGACAAACCTTGAGATCTGCATTAGCGTGGCTGGTCGCTATGATCATGATATCAGTTACATAATCCAAGACGACCAACACAGCCACTGCCGTATTAATTGTGCCGTCACTTCGCCTGATCAGTGCAACCAATGATACCTATACCCTCCTTGTTTGTACTGACAGCAGTGAGGCTTCTACCTCTAAAATAGTCACACTCCTCCATGAAGTCCAGTCTATTTCAATTTTGTTCTGTGTATGACGCACTAGGGCTGTACAAACGTGGCACCAACTTCCTTTAGAACAGAGGCAGTGAGAACAGTTTTGCACACGTGCAGCCCACTTGCCCTAGACAGTGGGAGTGGCTGCGGCTCCATATTAAGTTGATTTCGTCAATGCATTTTTGGAGGTGAATCCATCTGTTGAATGTCCAAGAAGTGCCCTGTGCCACTGTATGTGGTGGCCATTGTGGGTAAGAGGTCGTCTCTCTATGACAATGAATGGGATAAATTTGAACCTGAGCGACTGATCCACAAACCTCACGTTGTGCTACGTGTAGGTACACGTATTTGCTGCCGGTAGACAGGTTGTCGTACAATATTTACAAGATGAGTTTCAAGCTGGAAGATATCTACACACCCACACATGCACTAGTTACTTTATTTAACCTATGTAAATAGGAGTTCTGTTGCACTCATTGAAGTGGTTATAACTTTGAAAGGACCAGCTCAAATGATAACCAACTGGCTGCACCTGCACGAGAATCATTAATAGTGCCACGTTCGGAATGTAGTTTGGTCCTTCCCTACTGAGACGTGCACTGGCTGACCTACATGAGACATACTTACCTGACTCAACATTCGTTGCGGTACAACAACGTGGACACCACCACCATCTCTTTTCTAGCAAGTTTGTTTTTCTCCTCAGACCGAGGTCCCTCCAAAACTTTTTCTCGGATTGCCCGAAAGCACCATTGGCCTTAGGTAGGCAAAACCAGTTTAAAGTGACTTGCTACACAAAAAGCTGTATTCCACGAAACTTTCTTAAGAATGGGTGGCATTACAAATGTGCGCGTGGTCCACATTGTGGGCGAATTCACTAGTGTTCTGGTCCAATCGACCATGATTCTTGTCTTTCAACCTCAAGGAGAGGATCAACTGAGGCTGATCACTGACCCAGCAATCAGTTGAGGTTTTTGCAGGCCATCAACACTTCGGTATTTGACAACTGTGGTTTCGAACGCACTCACAGACACACACAAACACACACACACCAGTGGTTACATTGAGCAGTGTTCGATACAGTACCCGAACCACACGCATTCCAAGGACATGATAACGTTGGTTATCGATCGCGACTTTGGAGTATTCTAAAATACACAAGTGGTTATAGATGGACACCATGAATACCACGATCAGATTATGTTCGTCTAACACCGAATGACTGGTGGCTGTGTACTCTAATCGTTTGCCGACAAAATGCGTATATCGATAATGTGTATACACTACGCGTGCAGTCACTATTCAAGCGGCGCTTAAACTATGGATTTATCAATGCCAGTAAACCATCGATCAAGTGGAGTAGATCAAACTCATACGGCATTGAACTGCAAGAACCGACAGCTCAGGGGCGACAAGCAAGTTTCAGAGGAAACGGTAAAATGAGAAATTATGGATAGTCTAATGAAGGATAAAGTATAAAAATAAGTGAGAACTAAGTTCATACATCAAGTCAATGTGTACACTAATCTGTCATCAGTCAGACCCATGACAGACGGACGTTCAAGTTTAACAGCTGCTGACCACAGAAGACTGGTTTGCTATGCACGACAAGCAGCACTTCGAGTAACTTGAGGATGACAGGCCTGTGATGACGCATCAACACATGGAAGGTGTTTGTCGGATCGACCACATGACTGGTCTGCAGTAAGTGTTTGACGACCGAGTACAGAGTTCAGTAAATTCAATAGGTTTTTTAATTGTCTCTTGGACTTATGCGAATACTGTTATGTCACTAACATATCGGCGATAAATCCGGATGTTACGCAGTGTATTCACGAGGCGGAGTTCAATCATGGACATGAATGATTCAACCAAAATCAGTGCTAGAGGAATACCCATCGCAACCCCGTCTAGTTGCCTAAATCCCATGTTTTGAAAATACAGTTTGATATTTTCAGCACACACTAATATCACAAGCCTCAAGATATTGACCAAGACAACAGAAAAACTATTGGATTTATTGGACACTTCGCATCGAAATCCAAATTTATCGTTTGAGTTTGGGAAGGAAAACATGCTCGCCTTCCTGGACATCACTATCAACGGACGGAATGATGGTGTGGTGTGTCGATCAGTACCCCGCAGGTCCACCTGGGGCGGGCAGTATCTGGATCTCAACAGTGTCTCACCCATAGATCAGAAACGCTCGCTAGTTGATTGTCTATTTCACAGAGCACGAACTACACGTACAAGTGAGACACTAAATACTCAGCTGACATTTATTCGTGAGACCCTGGTCTTCAACGGTTATCCACTGGGTTTCATTGACCCTCACAGCAGGGCGATAGTAACAAACCTGAAAGAAAAGTTTGTTCCGAAGAAATTAGTGTACAAGCAGTTACAGTACAAAGGAGATGGTAGTATGTCACTTCTAACACGACGGATGACGCAGGTCATCCAGTGGACGTAGGTGGAGCTACTCAGTTGCATCAAGTCACTCACATTTCCTCACACTAAGACGAGGATGCCAGAGGTGTCCACTTCACAATGTATCTACCAATTTACCTGTAGCTGCAGTGACGTTTATATTGACAGAACTGATCACTCTCTGCGCCTTAGAATGAAGGAACACGTGCACAAATATATCGAGGACTTAATGTGTGACATGACCCGATGCGACCCTACCAAACAATGGAAGCCGGCTTCTTCGTTCGTCAGACACCTGCTGCAGACCGGTCACGTGGTCGACCCGAAAATCACTTTCCATGTGTTGATGCGTCATCACAAGCTTGTCATCCTCAAGTTACTCGAAGTGCTGCTTGTCATGCGTAGCAAGCCAGTCCTCTGTGGTCAGCAGCTGTTAACCTTGAACGTCCGTCTGACATGGATCTGAATGATGACAGACTAGTGTGTACATTGACTTGATGTATGAACTAAGTTCGCTTAAATATTTTTGATGTTCACCGCTGTTATGAGTAGCAACTGATAAGAAAACCGGTTTTCTAGTTTCGTTATTCAAACGTTGATCTAACATATAAGTAGTTAACGGTGACATAACAACAAAGATTGTGAAGCAAATTCAACAATAGGAAAGGTCAACTCAACAGTCTACCTAATACTTTTAACAAGATGAAAGAACATACGTTGAAGATTGGTAAATCAGGGAGTCAACCAGATGACGATTCTTCTAATGTGGAACCGGTAACGCGCTCGATGTCTACCGACGAGACGGTCGATGTCAGGTCCGAAACGAACATGACTCTTCAGTACTGTTCAAAGATGACAGTCACCGAGACGCCGGATCAGAGTGAAGAAGTGAAAATATGCTGTAAGCTGGAGAACGCCACAGAGTGAGTAAAGTTTCTGAGATTTCACCGTTCTACCTACAGATCCAGCAGTAATTACTGTCACAATGTAGTTCCCATTACCGACTGTCCATTAGATTAGTTTTCATTTTGTTTGCATCCAAATTCGCCACTTAAAGTAGAACAGATTTCTCGGAAATTTGCGTCAGAACAAATCGAAAGTATAATCCCAAAGAACGAACGTGCTGGTTTCGAGCTATTTACATATACGTTGCACCAATAACAATACCAACGGACCCATAAGCTGAACACAAGTTCATGCTGTGCTAAAATATTGTTAACTCTGTAACTTCATACTTATCCACAAACAAGTTCTTGTCCTTAATGTACTAATAAATCTTACTCCGTCAACGAATGTTCTGTCTGTTCTGTCGCATTAAACTCATACTTCAAACAGCTTTAACGAAGTAAAGAGCTTATGGTCGACGACTACAGAAACCCCGTAATTCTGTGCAGCAGGTCGCACAATGACAAACGTATCTCTAATTTTGCCGGTGAACGACCAATTCCCTGTGCGTGTTTCCAATCTTTGTAGCAGGTAAAACTAATTTTATTATCGTGCGCACTCGAAACGCTTATCTCACAAATCAGGTTCAAACTCGACCTCCAACTGTGCACATACTGTGTAGGTGTTCTGACGACGGACACATTCAGTAGATCAGTGTATGGCTTTAAATGATCTGTGGTAACCTGTATCACATCTGTGTTTTCATTCGCAACGGGGCTTTAATTTGAATGATCCACAGGATGTTGCACTTTTCTGTTCGGTGAAATAGTAAAAAAGATTACAGTATTCTCAATGAGAACGCACCCAACCACATTTTCAGTAATGGAGCTGGGTATTATGTTCAGATGAGAAGATGAAGTTAGACAATCCATTGCTGATCGGTACTGTACGTCCTTTGTCATCAGGTCAACCTGGTGGTCAATGTATGCTAAAGGTGTACAGTCAGTTCGGTGTAATAAGAAGGGTACATAAACTAAAGAATGCGGTTCCAATTGTTCTACTCTCTTTAACCACAAAAGTGCGAATTCTAAGAGAACTTCGGTGAGTCAGGTGAATGATACTAGTATCATCTGTATGTCACAGTAAGTCGTCTTCTAATGCAAAGGTTCAACAAGATTGGTAGTACTTCACCAAGCTTCAGTAGAACTGACCTCCGAGCACATGAATGAACAGCCAAACTGAACTGGAGTGTCGAAGGGCTGTTGCTGAAGCTATCTAACTAGCAACATACATCAGACTATATAACACTATGTCATTTCATTGGTCAGATTCATCTCCTAAAGCTATCACCGCGGCTACACCTGAGTTTATGAAAGCTACGAGGAGTGATCAAATTGATGATTGGCTTGGCTTTATTGATGGATGGTAGAAGCATCGGGTACGTGTCATCTACTAATCGCAGTAAAATTGAACACAAAGTTCTGCTTGATCATTTCACGGGTGTTTCTAAAGAGCACAACAGGTGAATCGTACTGATTCGCAGTCAGCTGTGATGAGTCCTAGAGGGTAGTCTTTCTCATGGCTAAAGTTAAGGTTCTCTGGAACTCAAACAGAACGTACCTGTGTTGCAAGTACTGATGACAGCTCAAAAGAGACCTGGATCTACTCAGTATGGTAAAATGTTAAAAAGCCTGGTCGCTTCATCTTATTGGTAACATGGTAATAAATTGTCAATATTCACGGTTGAAAATCCGTAAGATAAACAGCAAACTTATGACAAAAACTAAATTCTTAAATTTGTCGATGGCACAAAGATATGTAGATGTGATCTCGGTCCTGCGTGAATCAAGAGTTGCAGACTCGTGTCATTCATTTTAACGGAACTTCTTAACTTTTGCAGTCTCTATAGACTCCAATTTAGGAATCATTTGGTAGAGTGACTCTTTAACATCTGTTCATTTAATCCATGCGCTTAACTTAGCCCCTGTATGTTTTCACATTTCCATTTTATTTCCAACAGCTCGAACCAGTTTCAAATTTCCACCGCTGAGTTAAAGGAAGTGAGTCAGACATGTCTTCTTCCGGATTTGCAAGTATTAAACTTTTTCAGGGACCAACATTGTTTCACGTACGCCCAGGAATAGAACTGAATAACCACCCCAGATTTTACCGATAATATTGTTTCCTTTGACCCAACTGCACCCAATACCAACAATTACAATGTGTTGGAGGTTAAAAACAGAGGAGGAATGTTTGTATTTTTGAACGGTTGCTGTGGTAAAGTGGAAGGGAGGTTATGATGAAATTGCAAGCCTAATCTAGAAAGTTTTCTTTCGGAGAAAACCAATGGGGAGTCATCAACCCATTCCTTTTGCGCACACCTGTACGACGATCAGGTACGCTCCATACAACAGAGTTCAACATAGTCGGGCACAGAATAAGCCATTCTGGTTTCAGGGTAGCACTCAACCCACGCTTAGAGTGATAGATTTTACAGCTCCAAATGCTTGCTGTTTTTCGGAAGTTCCCCATGCGGTTTAAATGAGGACAACAAACCTCCGGAATCAACGTGTGATGTTTGAAACAGTAGCTACATTATTGTGAAGTGAGACAAGTGTATAGCATAATACTGTTGTGCAACGAATCATTCGCATTGGTAACCTAATAGAAAGCAATAAAAACGTGTGACTTTTTAACCTAGATGGTGAAACCATTCACCACGCAGCGAAACTTCAATTTCGTACGTATCTGTGATTATACTCAATCATCCACTACCAGGTTGATTCCGCTAACATGTAAACCCTTTCCAAAAACCACGTCAGTTCTATCTCTACTAATCAAGATCGTTCAAACCACAGTTCCTCCTATAGCCCGCAATGGATAAGCAGGCTCTTCATTCTTTCACATTATCAGACTCGAGGTGGTTAGTTATTCGCCGTCAAACCAATGAGGGATTTTCTAATACTCGTTACTGACCGCCTAATGACTGTTGTCACGGTCTTCTTGAGAAACTGTCATATGCCGTCAGGGGTAGTGGGTGCAAGTGTACCCTCGAACAGAATGGCAAGTACATGTTGGATAATGATAATTATGCTCGTTTTCTCCCGTCGATTAACACTCCGTTTTCTCCGCTGTCTTGTTGTTGTACAAACAAAACAGGCTTACAAACTTGAGTAAACAGCCTGGCTTTGACGAGTCTGGAATGAGTGCTACACTGAGCTCTGTGAATCATCGGTATGGCATGTGCTTCGTGAATTATGTGTTGTCCTAACATGTGATCATGCACATGGTGGTGACCACTTCGTGGATGAGTCCACATAGTGTTCAAATTCAATTAGAAACGGATGGTTGTGACAGTTAGCTGATGTGTAGCACTCAGTCACCATTCTTATTGAATGCACTAATGCGATAAGGTTTAAGTTAATCTAGGCAAAACCATTGAGTTGCGCCTAATCCGTGCGTTGGAATCGACCAGAAGCAACAGTTGGTTACTCACCGACTTCATGGTAATTGTGGTGAATATCTGATCATAGGGCTTGCTCTTTATATTGTCAGTGTGTTACACAGCTGGAACATAAACAAGAAATGTAGCATACTTGTTTTAATACGTTCCAAGGGTATAGGTATGATTCGATGACTAATGTCATGTGATCCCAATTCTTTTGCAGATTGGATGCTGAAAAGGCTCCATTTAGAACCTAAGTAAGACTCCTATAAAAACCGCGAGGAAAAAAATACTGAAAAACGTCTAACGTTTGTTCAACTCGTCTTCATGCTACTGATGTTGACAAAGAGATATTCAGTGGCGAAATGAGTTTTTTATGTTAATCGACCATCCCCGAAGTATAACTACTCGGCCACTGAAGATTAAATGTCATTTGTTGGTTGCCAGGTGCCGAACGGGGCAATGTTGGGTTTGGCGTCCTTGAGTGTAGCAATGTAAGAACTTTTTTCAACCAGTGTCCCAGTAAGTTTGTGTTATAGCAAATCTGGAATAACTCTTTCCAGGTGAATTTGTCCCGCCAGATTAAACGATTATCCAACCCTGACCTTATGGTGAATACCGGTTCAGGTGTTCTCACAAATCTGGTTCTAGCTGGAAGAAACTACACCACATTATGCAATTTCCGTTAGAAGTCGTTTGAGCGACACATTCGGACAGTGATGGAAGACTTGATTAGGTCAGCTTGAATGTGTCCATGTGACTAAAGTAAATCTTACTGGGTGTTTTTCATAAGAAATGTCTAGACTAAAAGGTGCACACTACCAATCCGAAAAATTTGGCCTTACTAAGACAACGAATATTTGACTGTCTCTTGAAGCATACGTATAAAAACTCTGCTTCTGTTCAAATGGAACTTCTACGAAAAGAGACATTGTTCCGAACAACTATTATCAATACCGATTTCATTTGTGAACAATAGTAAGCATTTCACTGATCCCCGTATACTAAAGTTTATTGCTTATCCGGAACATTCCCCATAACACCTTATGGAAGGATAGTTGTGGGGAATTCGGGGTAACCTGGTTGTCGATCATCCTGTTTGATTAGCTGAGAAAATGAATGAAGCAGAAATCACTTTTGTTCTAAGAAATGACGATAACCTGTTTAATCTTATTCGTACCAGGCCGGTCCAGGACGCCCATTTCTCGATATATCTATCGGTAAAGTAGATGGTGCATACCCATAAGTCACTGAGCAGAACACCTCAGCTGATTGCCATTTTCTACTGTGTTACTGCCACAAACTGACAGGGCAGTACCCTGGTCACTATTGCGTTTAAGCTGACAAACGTAGTGAGGCTGCTAACCCAGATTACCACATACAAGTAATGCATAACCTTGCCACGACCGGGATTTGAACTCCGGCCATTCCAATCATGAGCCAACCGTGTCAACCACTGCGCCATTGACCTCACATTAGGCACGACCGAATTATCAAATCTGACCGCTCAACCACACCCGCTTGTGAGCAATGATCAGGTTGCCCGATCGTCTCGAGAGGAGACACAGTTACTGCCTGTTAACTCCAATCGATAATCCCGCGATTATGACTTCCAAGACAGGTCGAAATCTCCGATCTCATTAAACCTGCAAGGCGATATTTTAGATTACTGATGAGTAGTCGGCGCAGTGTTTAACACGGATGTCTCATGATTGGAATGGCCGCAGTTCAAAACCCGGTCGTGGCAAGGATATGCACTACTGACGAGCTCTAATAAGAGCGACACTCAAGTCTAGTGCTTCTTTTCGAAAGAGGCTGGCTGGAAAGTCTATCTGAATCCGAAGGCTGCGATCAAATGTGAGTGATGGTCAACTTGAAAATAAACCAAATCCTCGTCTACTCATCAGTAACATACAAGTAACTTTCAAACAAGGAGATAAGCCACGAGCGGATGACCACTCCATTGATTCAACTAGGGTAAACGACTTGGAACGTCGTGCCATGTTGATGTCACTCAGCGACTGTATCTACGTTCAAGAATAGGATCAGGCATTCTTGGGACAATGAAAAATGGATCACTACCATGACATGGTATCCATCATACTTGGTCGGTTCACTACGGTTCGAAAGATAGATATTAAGGAGGAAACAGGCAGGGTTTTGTCTTAGATGTGAATATACAGAACACATGGTTACTTTCACCAAAATCCGCAACAGTGTCGTGATAAGGCTGGTCGACAGCCAGTTTTCTCAATAATAAAGACATGTTCGAGTCGGTCGATCAACGCATACTTATCAGGTCGTCTATAAGCGACGGTGTGCCGCACAAGTATGTGACATTACCGTCAGCATTTTATTTTCTTGCTTCAACTCGAGTTCCACAGTGAACTGTCTGGCAGCTTCAGCACCAAGGGCGGTGTACGGCAAAGCTATCCAGTTTAACCATTATGTGGTTAATTTTGTGATGGACGAAATAGTAGACGACTGTCAACGACACCCACAAGGGACAGGAGTGTATCTTCTACGTGACCATAGACTGATTAGTCTCCAATGTACCGATGGCGAGGTGTTGCTAACTAAGGATTTTCAGATATAGTAAACGATGCCAAAGCGCTACTTCGCACTCTGCCGTATGTTTTGAAAGGTTCAGTGTTACCTCAAAGTGCAGTGTTTCCGTAAGAACGTTGTGAAAACGTAGATTAACTTTTGCATGATGTTGCTGTGGAAGTTGCTGACCGACGCTTATGCGTCAAAGGTTACATCAACAGTGGCGGAAGTAAAGCAGCTGCAATTGAAAATCCAGGACTCAGGCGTTGTTCGCTAACTTTCGGAACGTAGAACAATAAAGATCTATCCCTCTGGAAATTAAGGGTCGCGCAGTTCAGGCGAATATGATGCCCGTGATACTC
>QNGE01001845.1:112491-133230 GCA_008508345.1 Paragonimus westermani
CATTGGGTGGATGGCGGACAGCACGAGCAGCCGGACGAGCCATCGCGCAACGAAATCGGACAAACAGACGAGGAATGGCCAGCGGAAAACCCCCCGATAGAAGGCACCGATCACACACGTAAACCAGTCAGAAGTGCACGCGACGTGTGAACGGAAACCGATGGGTGTTGTGGATTGGAATTATGACTCATAAACGAGAGAGCGCGTGTTGCATGTGACTGGCGATTTGGACAATAAAGATTGTGCTTTGTTGGACGCCTTCTCGCTGCATTATGTATGCCAAGCACATTTCGCAAATTTGTAAACACTCCGTACAAGTTACGAGATGAACAGATGAACAGGCTTGGTTTAGAGGAATGAGGTCGGTCATCGAGGGATTGTTAATTGTAGGTGGGGTTCATCTCCCGGGTTGGGGACATGGCGACTCGCAGATTTGGTGGTTAGATACTTTAGGTGTTTAGTCGGACGCAGTTTTGAGAATGATGGGGTTGTTTAATCGAGTTGACTGTGTATTAGGTTCACGTACTGATGGGAGGCAGTGGAATTCGTGGTGGGATTTGTCTTTTCGATGATGCCTCAATTTCACTTATGGCTGTGTTGTTTGCGTTGAAAGTGCAGAGGCTTCAATGTTGACTGTTTGAGTATGGATTCAGTTGATTTTGCGATTAGTTTCCATCGCTTCATTTTCTTGAAATTTCCAGCCGGGATTTTCTTTTTTCTTGTTGATGGTATGACATTTATGCACCACCAGAGGCCATTAATGTATTTTTGTCTTTGATAGTGATGATCACGATGATGAGAAGAAGGACAGGAATGATACATAGGCACAATCCATGTTCCCTCAGCCAGTTTCCAATGCCCACGAGCATGTCATTTTCGCTCGAGGAACCTCACGTGGAACTTGATAGCTTGATCTGCAAGACGAAAAATGGAGGGATTTCTTGTAAGACAGCACCGAAGAGCTGACTCGCTTGGTTCTGATGGAGTAACTCAGCCCGGTGGCGCAGTAAATAGGGCACTGACACCTGAATCACATCACTGTTTCGGACAATAGGTGTATTAAAACTTCCGAGGGGTACCGCAAGTTTTTTGACTGTGAAGGCGGGCACGGTCATCTGCATGAGTTTCGTAGGCTGAAAGAAGTTACCCGGATGTAGCTGTGTTAGTAAAGCTCCGAAACCGTTCGTTTCAGATCCAGTTGTCCTGCTATTCCGAAATCTTATAAGTAATGCCGGTTTTGTGTCTTCGCACATCTGGTTAGAAAGATGAGTAAAAAGAATCCGATCCAGACCAGACGAGTTCGCCACAAAACATTACCTTAATTCTGTGTATGTTAGTCGGCCTTCATCAGACTACGTCAACCTCAGTGTACAAACATCGATTCCTGTAGCTCGTAATTTTAAAAGGTCGGTAGTATGTTAGTTCATATACGGAATCGAGTAAACTGAGCGCGAGCAACAGTCACATGCAAGTGGGGGGGGACAAAATTAACGTACGAGTCCTAATCCACGTAAGTATCGACTGTAATGGTGAATCACATATGTCGTTGGTCAAGCATCTCATTAGCAAATGAAACATGGACGTATACGCAGTAGAGTAAACAGGTGGTTCATTCTGAATTGAATGAGCAGAAATCTTTATCTGTCGGAACGACACATCGATGCTCGACATATCGTTTAGTACTGAAATGTTTGCAATCTAAACACAGTTTCCGAACGACCAAGAACCTTAACCAGATATCTGAGCTACCACATTCTCAGCATACACGACTAAACACCTCAAGCTCTAAATCACCATTTAGAACGCAACCAATTCTGAATAACTTGTGGAAGCCATGTGAGTCCTAAAAGACCAACACTGGAGTAGCTTGATTTTCCAGCATGAAACATAATGACAGCTAACCCTTCATTGTATTCCTTCTCATACAGTTTACAAAATGCTCCTTCAAATAGGAAACAGTCTGACCAGTAGATTTAGGAATATTCGGTCGAAAATACCCATTGAAGTCATGAGAACGACAGAGTAGCGAACAAGACTTGTTTTCTGTGTTTTGATCATCAGGCTAATTACAACACAATAAATATGAAAACACTGACTAGTGTGAGTCAGAAAAACGGTCAATATAGGTTAAGGACGACGTGTTTGTTATCAGTTACGTGATCACTGTTCCAAATCATGGGCTTGACTGATTGTGGGCCAGGGGAGGTTAAGTGTCCGCACGAACTTCTTCTGAGCGCAGAGGTCAGGGTTGCGCAATCGGATGCTGATGGCTTCGGCAACGGTCAACATTCGAAATCTCACCACTTTTGATCGATTCCTTGGCACTCGGTAGACAATCCGAAAAGCATCTTTCTTACTGACAGAATGATTGGAGTCGGTCAAGTGAGCAACAATCGCGCTTGAAACCGTTTTAGTCACACCACTGTTCAACCACGCAGGATGGTGTTCACGCACTCTGTCCGACAATCGCCTTGTAGTACGACCAATATATGATGCTCGACACGAGCAAACAAATGAGTACACACAAAAATTGGTTGTAAAACATGGAAGTTTGTCTTTGAGTTATGACATGATAACAGGTGTTGAACGGAAACTGATGCACAATTGAGCGGTAAGGTAGGTTGTTTCGACCGACTTTCTTAGCTTTCTGGAGATAGTTTCGGCCATGGGATCTCCCTTGAAAGGAAGACTACTAAACGCAACTTTCTTGTTCACAGAGGTTTCAACTCTACCGCCTGCATCGACTTCTGAACGAAACGCATTGGGTAGCCATTGTGCATGAATACTTCATGTAGAAAGTCTAGCTCAGCTTGCAAAGTGTCAGAGGTGCAGATATTTAACGCCCTACCCGTCAGGCATCTTATGAGGTTTCGCTTTTGATTTAGCGGAACAAAACTGTCAAAGTGAGTGTATTGGTCACTCCAAGTCTGTTTTCTGTACACCGTTCGTAGGATTGAACCATCTTCCCTTCTTACTATACCAACATTCAAAAAATTTATTTCACCATTGTTCTCTGACTCCTTGGTGAATTTAGCACTGCTGTGAGAGGAGTTAAAAGCTGCCACATCTCTGTCCATGTTAGCATTCTCGTTGATGACGCAAAAACTATCATCAACATATCGTTTGTAAAATGCAAATTGTTCGATGACAGCACCCAACTGGTTAGTCTCTACTCTAATCATGAAAGCGTCAGCTAACAGGGGACGTAGAGGCGAGCCCATTGCCACTCCATCTCTCTGTCGGTAGATCGCATTGTTGAACAAAAACTGAACGTTACTTGTACACAGCACCAACAGTTCTCTTAGTTCATCCTTTGGGATGCCCACGTGTTTGTTGTTACGCTCGATGTAATCGCATGAGTAGTCAATTGTCTCTTTTAGAGGCATGTTCGTAAATAGCGAGGCAACATCGAGTGAGAACATTCTTTGGTTGTTTAGGTTCAGGTCTTGGGTTGCGTCAATGAAGTGAAACGTATCCCGGAGGCTGTGTTTTGACTCACACTAGTCACTTTTTTCATATTTATTGTGTTGTAATTAGCTTGATGATCAAACACAGAAAACAAGTCTTGTTCGTTACTCTGTCATTCTCATGATTTAGGAGTAACAGAAGACTGTCATCTCCCAGTGAGAGTAAGGATATTTCTTTGATTAGCACTAAAATGCAAGCAAAGCAGTGTGTCTCAACCTGTTAGAGTCTGTACGCTTCTGTAATACACACGTAATAATATACGATACACACAATATATGTAATATAATGTGTGTATAACTGTTTGTCAAAACAATAACATCCATATTATCCTGCGGACTGTCATTTACGGTGATAAGGGACGCAATAACCTTTCTCAAAGCAGATAAAGCGTTGTTCTTGGAGTAACATTTTAACGTTAATGCCTCACCGATTTCAAGCAACTTGATCAGTGTTACCTGTGGTAATCGAAATATCAGAAATGAACTCATCTTCAAACACCGTCCAGTCGACATCACGTCAGTATAGTTTCAGATCACTGTTTTTCAACCTATCATTCCAAAGACAGAACGGACATTTGAATTGGCAACAATGTAAACCCGAATGGCGGCAATGAGCCAAAGATTACAGCTAATTAATAGTTCAGTATAGAAAGTTGAGGGGTACCCTAAGGTATTCAATTCGGATAAGTTTCAACATAATATTGGCCAAAATGTTAAGTGATTTTGAAAATCCGGTACTTCAGTTTAGTTTTCAGGATTGACAGCTTTAATTGCCGGCATTGCATCATTTCTTCCTATTCTGAAAAAACGGTGTCTATCCACAGATTGTATACAGTGGGTAAAATACACTTCATACGGTTAAATGTGAAACCACCTAAGGTGAGGTAAACACGACTCATAACACTGACCACAGCATTCAGCTTATCCATTTCGGACTCGAAATGCGTTCCTGATAGGTAGTTACTTTATTTCTCTGACGATATACGAGAATTCTAAAAACTACCTCCAAACACTTTTAATTAAGAGTTCGAATCTGGCATCATTTCAATAGTAACAATCTGTTCGCTTAGTGTTTATCAGATATGCCGGAATGATGATCGGGAGAATGACGTACATGTGCAAACAGGTCATTATATAAAACGCCATAAGGGTGATAGGTAGTCATTTAGACCCTGCTTGGTCTCGTCATCCCCATTATTCACAGCAATGCCAAGGTGGTTTTTACTGACGCTGGACCACCACAGAACCGTAAGTAAGGAAAAACGCCTCGAGATGGAAGCTCAAGCAGGAAAAAGGATATAACCAGAATATTAAGGTCTGTGTCACAGATCACAGACTGCGAGTCACAAGAAGCTCGGCTTGGGAGACTGATGTGAATAACAGTAGCTAACCTGCTGATGACTGTCTGGAATGCAGTAGATCATCATCTTTCATTCACCCAGTTACTGTTATTTATTTACTTCTATAGTGCTTCAAAGAGATGTCTAATTAAGCGATTGTGTGAAAATGAAATATCCACGTCGAAAGCATCTCTACTGTTGCTGGTGATAATTAAACGGTGATGTTGGCAAGAAAATACTACACATAGTTACGCAATGGGAAGTTGATGGCCACCCACCAATTCTGATGGAGTCCCGAACTAGTTCCCTGAAAAAACACAGCATCCAAAACAGCCAGCAATTGTTTAAGGTTCTGTTTTTTGAAACCCTTCTATTTAAGACGCGTGTCAGTCAGTAAATGGTAACCTTACGATGTCTACGCTGATGTTCCAATCAAGTTGTAAAGGTATTCCTGTTCCTTCGGGAAAATTTACCCGCCCGTATGAATATTACGCATTAACCAATTGCTTATCGTATTTGTTTTCAGGACTCTAGCTCAACAACAAGGAAGGTTACGTCCAGACAATCAGATAAATATGGTGAAGAACAAAACAAAGAAACGGCGTTGGACTTGAGAGTTTCGCGCTCCAGTTCTTCCACTACCCGATCATGTTCACCCTCCGAAGATAACTTTGCACCTCTACCCTCACACACGAATAGACATTCGAGAATCTGGATACGACCCAGCAAACACGGTCGCCAATCGCAACACGTTGAAGCTCAGGCCCATACCTCCCCACCAGAAAAAAAAATCCATCGACGTCCCGGTTTACGACCGGCAAGATCCCGTAGACATAAAGTCCATACGGAGATCACCAACCTGTCCACACCTGAGAATATTAGCTCTGTACCTAGTAGACGGCCAGAATGTAATCGATTGTGTATTGATAGCAACAGCAATCATGCGCGATTTGACTATACGTCTCAGTTGAACTTACGAGCACCGCTCAGTCAGACTGACTCTTGTGTACAAACCTGTTCTTCTTGCAACATTGAATTCAAAGACGCAGTGTCCTTCGTGAAACATATTCAACAGGTAAGTAATCAAGCAGGGATAACGCTTTCATGATTGCAGTTTAGCCCGTGCATATGGTAATTTTCAATTTACATTTTCGGACAGAACTAGGTAGAACAAAGTCCAGCGCACATACATTGCACACACACACACGCACAATAGTAGACAAAATAACGGATCAGAGACGGTTAGTGTCGGTTGACTGGCTCGGAATTGATGTAAAAAAACAGACATACGTACATCTCGTCATTGATCGTATAGATAACCATTTCAGAATTCTATTCATTCTCTCATTCTTCGATGTGTACATAAACCCACCATAATTTGTTACAGCTCCGTCTAACCGGGTGTTATATCAAGAATAGTGTACAATTATAAAAAGTGAACCAAACGGCATACATAGGTTTATCATGATAACGGCCGCATGTTGGTTGTAAGACAACTTCATTTCCCGCAAGAGAATCTAGCGGTCTATCACAGCATCATCACTATGAAATTTCCCGCCTTTCTGAATGGATAATATTTATACTAACGGTTTTTGCGATATCATTGTATACCACACCACTGGAAGTGGGATACATGGAGGTCACCTCACTCATTCCGGTTAACCAGATCACAGTTAATGTATGGACTAACTCATCTTGAGTTGTGGAACACTCATGCTACAACTGATAATTCTACCCTTGAAATTCTACACGTGCACTCATCCAGCTAACAGCTTATGATGAAACCACGACTCAGTTAGTCTCCCACATTCCAGTCAATCAAATGACTGTAGCTTTTAACGGTTAGCACACAGAAATCCATGAATTTATGTCGAGTCGAATGAAATGGCGATCACTGAAGGCACAACATTCGATTAAAGTTATACAGTCATTTATTAAATGTAAGTCTTATCAACCGATATTTCGCGCACAAACGTGGCTGAGGCAACCTATCGCTTCACCATGGTCCTCATTACGTAATACCTGGTGTTTGTAGACCTGCGTAGTCATTGTTTGTCCTTATTTGTAGAATACGTATAAGTTGCATTCCTTGTGTTTGCGACTAATGAGAGTAGACACATGTTATATCGTAACAGGTCCTCTTTTCTCTCTGAAGAAGGAATAACTATTATAGGTTGCTGTGTCAATTCCACACTAATTAACCGGTACTAACTGTTTCTGTTCATCTTTTCATCTATCCACTGTGAGGGAACAATCAGAGAGAACCTGGTAGCGATAACACGGTACAACTACTGCCACCGATCTTTTTAGTATGATACTAACAAAAATCAATGCAATTTTTGTGTACTTCAAAGTGTAACTGGGCAGAAAATGAAGTAATACAACGTATTTGGAGGATAAGTCGGTCAATGAGAAGCCAGCAGTCTAGACGACATATTGCTTTCTCTTACGCCCAAAAGCTCATAATGGATTGGGTTCTTTCTAATTTGGACTAATCAAGCGGAGGCTAACTATATCGGCTTGCAAGTGAACCCAATGAAGTAAGTGGAATTGAGGACTTCTGACAGAGTCCCTTTTAACTTGGCAAGCTGAATGGGCCGCGTAGATTGAGTGACAAGCTACACAGTCACCAAATCTCTGTTTCATATTTCGTCTTCTGGATGTTTATGTGCTGATGTAAGTGAAAAGTGGTTCTCGAAACTGTTTATTCAGAAATTGTCTGATCTCCAAATCCGTCGACCTCCAAATATACCTATTTCGTCTATTTACTAAGTACACATGAGATCACGCCAACGGTGTTAACCTGATTCGTGGCTAACTGTTAGTATGCGAACGCCTTACGGCCGATTAAATTTTCTCTGTAATCCGAGACAATCTAGCTCACATATAGCTGAGTATATTCCATAACAGAGTGTAACACATTGCATTGGCAAAACAATGTTTTTGAAATCTTATGATTTGCCTGTGATAACGATAGTCCACATTTTCGGAAGACCTCGCACGGTTGTGCTCTTGGGCTTGTTCAGAAAACACTGCATCATTCTCCATTTCTTTGTTATAGTTGACAGCCGAGTCAGATACCCATTGTGTCCTTTTTGTCTCTACGTGCTCTTCATTCTACTGGATCCCCTTTTCTCACACCATAACGCGATTTACGGTCACATTTTCCTGCGGTGTATAACTGATCAAGTTGCTGTCGCAACGCAACAATGAACTTCCAGCGGGTTGCAGGAAATTGTCCTGCAGCTTGTCCTCCATTCCATTCTATCGGCATAGCCAACGCAAGCCTTAGTGGCTGAGATCAATCTTTCTTTTCCGGGCACGCTTCTTCATGGAAGCAGCCTAACGTGATAATACCAATCAATTTAAGTGGTGGTGTGATCTTGTTCCTCTCAGTTTACACCGGATGCAGTGTATGAGTAGAATTATAAGTGGTACAGTGCAAGCCACTTGTAGTGAATGTTATACACAGAAGTCCTTTTGGCTTCGGTCACTGAGGCAAGCTAACCCGTGAACGATACCGCCAGATTCGTGTTGTGTGCAAGCCTAGCTGTCATGGATGAGCATGAAAAACATTGAAATGCAGTCTGCATAGTCAGTACATTGTTCTTTCATTACGTCTTTCGTGGATGTACTGCTTTCATGCCTTCACAGGGCTTCCTGATAAATTCCGTAAACGAAAATGCCTTGAACGGTTGACTCAGTCGGAACGTCAACCCCGAGATTATCTACCGGGCAAAATGGCAGGCTCAACTAAAGTACAGCTGCATACACCATACCAAATCAGACATACCACAGTTTAGAAATGTCCACAATGTTGTCAACACAAACAGACAAAATGATTCAAATGTAATAGGATGTCTTACGCTCAGTATGCAATCATGAGCCTCGATCGCGCTAACTAAACTACCAGTGAATGTGTGAGACTGAGGCTGCATTGTGAAACAATGAGGCTACAGCTATCAACTAAGAGATCTGTATAGGCCACACACAAAATATGGAGTGGATGTGTCATTCCATACGGGAGAACCGGAAAACCGAGATTGGGGCGAATTCGGGACCGGTAGACAGGCAGGGCGGATAGAAATTATCAAACGAAAACGACGGACGTTATCTGTAGCACAGAGCAATTAGTCCAAGGCAACCGGTCGAAAATAACAGGAAGTCGTGGCAGAGGTTAGACACAAAATTACCCACAGGTACAGTACTGACCTTGCTCTCGTCCATGTACAAAAATGTTTTCAAGTATGGTTGACAGATATATCGGGCTCTAGCCCAGGTGTTATGCGTACTGTATTGATACGGTTTTCAACAAACTAATACGATTCATACGCTGAAGATCACACTATTAGTCCACAAGGATTAACTGTGGATGTTCGAGGACAAACGGTTCACAACCCCAACCCCAACCTCCGTGCTCAACGGAACATTGAATTTTCGAACGCTAATTAGCAACATTAATGAATGTGGTCAAAGCTTTACGATCTTTTCAAAAATGTAACCAACGTCCGGACACGTTAATTTTGTGAAAGATTCTAACACAGCACACAAGAAGGTAGATGACAGTTGGAGTTTCTGCCAACTTTTGATGACACTTCATTTAGTGGATACAGAACGTATGAACACAACCTTCGGAAAGGTGCTGCATAGCACAGTAGACCAGAGTTCTGTCACCTAGGGTCAACTATCACCAATAACTATGAACTGGTGTGACGCAGTAAATCGTTTATAGCATCCCTACTAAGCTCACATTGATCAAACTTAACTTGATTGCCTCAGCCACAATTATCACCAGGCACAGTATATTTTTGTCAAATTCGCGTACCAATGGGGTTAAATAGGTATACGATACAGACCACAGATTGGACATTCATTTGTCGGTGTAAACCATACAATGAAAATCGAGCCAATCCTACAGTGAATAGTTAACAGCAGCAGACACTACAGTTTCTCTGTATGAGCGCACACCGTTAACGGTCGGGAATGGAACACGCGATATTGCATCCGCAACTAATCAGGCAAGTCCAGGTGTTGGTAACCGTGCAAAAACCTACTAGATGATGGTGTCTAACTAGAATTGGCGTTTCACTGCAAGTGATATTTGGTTAGAGCGGTCACGTGCACAGAAGAGAGACGAGGGAAAGATTACCATTAACAGGAATAGTAAGAATTAGGAGTTCCTAAAAAAAGTTGAATAAAGGCCAGGAAAACAGCGAACGATTCAAGACTTAGTGTGTATGTGCACCCATGGTCGAACGGTAAGACGGTGCAGATGTCTGTTTAAGAGTAAGCTTGCACAGATGTTAATGGTCCTGTATCACTGTGGAATTTGAAATCGAGACAGAATTTTGTTCTTAAGACAATCTGTACAACACGATACATGCCGTGATATACACNTTGCGCGATGGCTCGTCCGGCTGCTCGTGCTGTCCGCCATCCACCCAATGTTGGCCTTGACCGTATTCCAACATCGTGCCGAGGTGTTCTTTTAAATGTTGGAAAAACCACGCCTCCGATCTGGCCGTCCGTCGTATTTCGCCTGTTCTGCCTCGCCCGTTGGTCCGATCCAGTCGAGCGATGATTCATCCGGTCGCGCGCGTTGTTCTTGATCCGATCGCAGCAGGATTTTTAACCTATCTCCCCCACCCCGCGTTGGGGTATTCGGCCGGGCGTTCGGAAAATCGCACCTCCGACCTGACAATCCACCACAATAATACACGACATCAACACATGTCTGTACATACTTTGTGATTGAGCAGAAGAATCCGCTCGACCCTCACTATCAAATGAGCGCTCTCTAACCCGTTCCTTGAATACCCGTTGATACCACATGATGCAGGTGACCAAACGCAGATAGTTGTGTTCGAATCACTGAATGCGGTTCATGTCTTCTACACTGATCAGTCAGAGTTCTCAACCATGGAGTATCACGGGCATCACATTCGCCTCAACTGCACAACCCTTAATTTCCATAGGGATTTCTCTCTGCCGTCTTCTGTAACTTACGGTGCCCAGCACGAAGTAGTGTAGTGAGGATAGACGGTCGCACCATACTACTCACACCACTATTCAGTAGCCGCATGGATCGAAATGATCGCGGGATAAATACGGGAGAGGTGTGGGAAGGATGGTTGGAAGGCAGAATGACATTTAATGGATTTCGCCACATGACGGAACTGAGACATGGTGTCCAAAGCTACTGGAGCGTCCTCAGAAGATTGCGGTGTGCAAATGAGTGTTTTTGTTCCTAGTCCCGTTGAGAGGCTTAAGTAGTGTATTGGTTTCTCTAATAAAACAACCTTTGTGTCGTCCGCCTTCTGGATTCATAACAGCAGGACGACCTCCAGTAGGTGTAGCAACAGTGTCGTGTGCTAATTTAGGTTCATTTTCAGAACTATTTACCAACATCAACTGATGCTTATATTTAACCGCTCGACTGGTGCTACGCCTGTTAACGAATGTAAGGGGAACCGATGTGAGGTTGCCCAGCCAGTGCCAGTTCATATACATTTCAACCGGATCACTTGGAGCTCAGAGTTTTCTTTATAGAACGCCCAGTTGGATTGTCTCTTGTGTGGTTTTCGTTCTTGTAATCTCCACGACCTTCTGGTGCTTGGTAACAGTTCCTGGTGAATTTTTAAAACCTTATTCATGTGAATGACATCCGCAGTTGTCTTATTGGTAGTGTTTTACCAGACTGCACGTGGGGGAATTAACTATGACCATGTGATGAGTGTGTGGTCACTGAAACGGAGTGGGGCACTGGTGGGATGGTGATTCGCCATATTTTTTCGCTCAATAAATTAGAGTCTAACGTAGGCAGTCCCGTAGAGTGTAGCACTCTTAAAACTGACTGGCACTTGTGATCGCCACATGCAAGTCTTAGAGTAAAAGCCTGATTCGTGAAGTGATAAAAGGAACAGTGTACGACTATCCAATGAACGTTAAGCGACGCATGTATAACCAACGACGCCAAATATCAGAACCAACTCAATTCGCTGTAAACGTGGTACTATTGGCATAAACGATGGGATCAATGACAAAAAACAAACCTCAATTCGTTAGCGTTCGCGGGATAAGATACAATGCTTGGCTTCAGTAGGCTGCCAAGAGCCCGAAAAGCACAAGTACAAGCACAGGTGACGGACAGGCGAGCACGAACCGCCGAAATGCGATGGAATCGTTCTGATTCGTGTCTAAATACCCGACTTTCGAGCAGCCCGATCAGCTGTTGACAGTTTCAGGGCAAGCCGTAGGAATGCCGTATTCACAGGGGTGGGGAGAGTGCGATTGACAGATAATGGGTGTTTGGGCAGATGAGTGAGATTCAACGGCTGAGGGAGGAGGATTGGAGAAACTAGTACTTTTAGACGCGGGTTGTGAGAATAACAATAATAAGTGTCTAGTTAGACGGGGTCACCAGGACGGGTGCAACAGGGTGAATCGGATGGAATTTTGACCTATAAACAGAACGACACCCGGTAAATCACCCACTTCCCGATTGAGATCCAATCATTCGAAGTGATGTAGGTGTGGTACGCATTTTGTGAGAGCGTGAATAAGCAAACCGTACGCATACCTTTCACGTACTGGTCTTCCCAATAACCCATGTGTCCTTATACCGTAGGACCTATATTTCCGCTTGCCGAGAAGTAATGAATGCTGTCCTGTGGAATCAAAACCTAGCAACAATGGGTCAACAGGTCCGGTTTATCAGGTCTGCTTGTTTAAGTGTAGATGGTCATTGTTTGTCCTCAAGGCAAGTGGATCCAAGACCGAATCGGTTAGTCAAAACTGTTTTCGGCCGTAGACGTCAGATATTAAAATGACCTGTAATCACAGGTACCAGAAGATTCTAGAAGAAAGCGTGATGAACATGTTTCCCATAGGTCATCAGCAAGTCAGTACAACATTCGCCACAGTCCATTGTTACCGAAACAATGTCTTGTGACACATACTTCGACTGTGAACTCCAAACGTTCTTTCCTAGGTCTGAGTCTCTAGACTGTATCGCATTTTACATACGCCATGGATTTTTACTTACTAATGCGGTTGTGTATAATTGACGAAACAGAAAGACGATCAGTCTATGGATGACGCATCTCACTGACAGGGATTCCTTATGAATACATTATCGCACTCCAAGACTCCGTATGGGCGAACCAGGAATTTCATCTCTGAACGTTTCATTAATGTAAGCGCTCCCCATAGCTGCAGTGGATGTGCGTAACTGGCAGACAGGAAAGTCACACTTTGTTTGTGATGACTGACTGTGCTGTAGTGCTTTAGATGCAAAAATACGCAATCAGTTTAGATGGCCTCGAATTTTATTTGACTTGCGTACCAATCATATATGAACACCTGATAAGGTTGTCAGCTCGTGACTGTAGCGCGATCAGTTTGTTTCGGTATCAGTTTTTCCCCAGACTAACTCTAATCAACAGTTTTGTTCGCATGAATGCCATTGATAGCATTTAGTAATAAGGATCACTCGTCTATAGAGACCACAATCGTAGGTAACGGTACGAATTCATTAGAAGAAATGAGTATCACAATGGTCGATTCGCCAAACCTACGGCGATCGTTATCAAAGTATGGACAGGGGAAGTCCATTCTTGCAATATCTACCTTCTAAGACAAACGTTGCCATTGTGGTGAAGCAACTTTATAAGGTTGTTAGCGGAGAAGGACATCCGGGAAATCAGTGGATGCGAAGGTTAACTAGCTTCTCTGCAAGATCTCTTTTAAACGAAGGTTGTACAAACGCCTGCCTCTCTTCGACTCTAAACATTATCTTATACGGGATACTGACATCTACGATATAAGTGATTAGTTGCTCTGACAACCAGTTTAGTTTCACAGAATGTTGTTTCGCTGCGTTATCTGAGATGTTTGTTCCAGTTCTCAAGCCTTAAACCAGGGTGCGTTGTCGCTTAAGGTATGTAGTACTCAAAATTGACGACCGGATTGTTCATGCT
Source organism: Paragonimus westermani (assembly GCA_008508345.1). Taxonomy (NCBI): domain Eukaryota; kingdom Metazoa; phylum Platyhelminthes; class Trematoda; order Plagiorchiida; family Troglotrematidae; genus Paragonimus; species Paragonimus westermani. The sequence continues at coordinate 126,277 of QNGE01001845.1, forward strand.
GAGTTAGGATACACCAACCTTCTCAGTGGCATCATGTAGTCATCGGATATTTAGAAAGTGAGACGCGTCGCCCGACCAATTCCCTGATTCAACAAATGAACTAAAACGAATGCAACATGAACGAGGCGAGGGCGTGAGAACGGTAAGGAAGCTGCCTTGCTTCAATTGACAAATCCGTTTGACATATGCAAGGTAGTGGCAACTTGATTTTGGTTGTTTGAGTTTATACATAGAGATCTCAGAAGTTAAACCTCATTCATTTTCCGTCTTAAACCTCGAAACAGGAGGTTAATGGTTCCTTCGAACGGATGCTTGGTAGCCAATGAGATAACGCTCGCAAATCAAAGTGTGAAGCGCAGTTATCAGTTCATTCCCTGAATTCATATCGACAAATAGGTCATCTGATATTCGCTCGTAATGTAATATCCTAAAAATACTTCTGCAGAGCTTGCGTTGTATCACAAATTTTTGATAATACATTTATTCGTGACAAAGAGAGAGTGAAACTAATTGTCTGTCACCTCTAATCCGATGAGAATATTCCGTCATGGTAGCTAACACTTCGCTTATTAAATTGTGTAATTTAAAGGTTGATAGTGTGAATGTCACGTCTTGCCGTCTTTTTAATAGACCCGATAGGAAGTTGTAAAATTAGCCATATGATCAGATTGTAAAGTAGGTGTTGGTAGGTACTACATTAGTAGTGTACACAAAGTCTGTCTGCGCTCATGAGACTGTAAATAAAGCCCTTGACCAACCTCAACAAAACGAACTCGAGTTTACCGAACCCTTCATTAAAGGGTTTACTGAGATGTCCATCCGAACTTGAGTACATCCATCAAATATGAGCGATGTTCCATTTGTAACCAAGAAACCTACTACACATACTAGACAGACGACAGTGCCAACATGCCTGCATTATTTTCCGCATCAGATCCATGTCGGCTTGGAGCTCGATTCCGATCACACGAATTCGATCTCAAGTATGGATTCACAGAAAACCAACTATGGCATATCTGAATGGCGTACGCAAGGAATGGACCCAAGCGTTAATGTCCCTCTTTACTGCGCCGATCAAGCAACTGGCATACAAGACTGGCCAACTTGTTATCCTATCGTGAACTATGGACTAAGTTTGGCTTTACCCAGGAACTCCACAGATGATCACAGTTTTGGTGAACAGTGTTTTGTTAAGTAGATGTTTGTAAATAAATGAATTTGACCAACATTTTGTTTCCAGAGTCGAGCTCTCAAGCTAACTTGCGCGGTCATTCGACCTTTACGCGACCATTCGTCCTGGTTCAAACCTCGTGCGGATATTTAAAAATAATGTATCGGATGTAATCCAATCGGATGTATTCTCAAGAAAACATAAACACCCGCTCTGAATTATGAAGAAGAGAAGGGTCACAGGTAAGCACGCCAAGCAAACAGAAATACATACCATCGAGGGGAAGGGAGAAACAAACTGATGATATGCGATGAAAACAGTCATGGAGGCCAATTGGTTTGCGCGCCGTTACTGAGTGAGTTGGAAGCATGCTAACTGACGGCTGATCCGGCAGGCAACTCGGCCGGGCCTGTGACCCAGTGTGTTCCGGACAAATCACCTAGCCGCCAATCACGCCATCGAACACATCGATCATCCGTGATGGTCAAATCTGGACGAATCCGATCCCACAGTTTCGTCTTAGGGTTGATGATTGTATCGGGTACGCAAACAGCGGTCTCGGACAGGTCAGATGCCGCATGGAACACCAGCCGTGAGCCCAACGGCATGTCCGACTCAGAGGGGACTTCAATCGGTCGAACCAAACGTTCGGACGGTAGGTTTGTCAGAGTATGTGAGGCACAAAGTAACATAGCCTAATAGTACGAAAGAGAAAAACAAGAAAGTACCTAGCGACCCTGTTGCTCAGATTGAACGTAGAGAAACACGATGTTAAATGTGGCAACAACAACAACAACAACAACAAAAACAGCCATGAGCCTGACCAAAAGGTACTGTGGCTCGGGCCGCCGCTCACCTCAACAGTGACAGTTAGATGTGGCACGATTCATTCAAACATTTCGTATTAAGGCAAACGTAATCGTTGCTTTCGAATTTAAACAACGACCAGGCTCCAATTATTCGGAGAGAAGCAGTAGAGACAGCTGAAAATCAGCTAATGTCAAACCCGACGAAGTGTTTATGCAACCAAATGTTATAACTTCGAAATCCGTCAGATATTTCGAGTTTTTGCTTTCTACTGACGGCCCTTGATCACAACATCGCGTCAACATTTAGAAGTTTACCGTTTATTTCCGTAGTTTATCACAACATTCATCGAGTTGGGTGTTACCATGATGACTTTGCAGCTCATCAGTTATACTCGCCGGACTCCTGACAAAAGGGTTCATTATGGTGCACTGCTCACTAGGTCAGGTTTCTAGTTCAGGTGAACTCCTTTTTAGCTTGTTCGATGACACTGTTGCTTTCAATCAGTTCTGTGTCCACGATCAATTTCATCACAGACTTCCTTCTAGTTCATCCGTCCCGTAATCCTCGCTAAGTGTTCACCAAATGTGCATCTTACAGTGCTCTTGGGCAACCATTCAAACCCCTGTTTGGCGTACTTCTGCTAATACAGCTTTGGTTTCTCTTAACCACTTATGTTATACCTTTGCAAAGAACGGAAAGAGGTGATTGTTCAGAAGAATAGTTAGGCAATAGTTAAGCTTGCAATGCCCCCTCCTTGTGGTCAACTTCCATCAAATTTGCTAACCGTACTGCCATAAATCGTGCATCACTGTCATCCATCCACAACTGTGCACTCCAGTAAACTTTCCGGCTAGCGTATTTTGAGAAGAATCGTTGGGATACTGTATGTCTAACATAAGGCCACAGAAAGTGGCTAGCATGCTACTGGCCCTGTATTTCGCTCATGTTAGGGTACATCAGCAGTGTATGTCGTCACCTGGACCAGAATTCGCACCCCAGCATTTGCAACTATGTAGACAGCGTGCTGGACACCACTCAGTTAAGCTTACGACGGATACGGTCGGATCAACACATAAATGTTTAGGTACAACCTAGTTTGAATAATGCTTAGCTCCTCCGGTTCTTTCGATGGGAGAAACTCGAGTCTAATTGGGTGGTTCGAAATGGATCGGCCGAAAAGTGCATCCTACTGCAGAGCTGCAAGAAAGGTGTGATACTCGGGTCGTACCTATCAAACCACCTAAACTTTAATCAACGACTGTCGTTACATAATGTTTCGTATGTTCACTATGTCCATAAGACGATTTATCCATCCAAAAGGCACAAAACTATTTTTTTTTCGGGTGATTGATGTACACTCTAAATCTAAACCGATCACTAACGGTCACTGCCACGCAAGCTGGAGCAGTCGATGGTGGTGCCAGAGAAGAGACCTTCTCATGTGCTGCTAAAACCCGGGTGGTATTTCCCAACCGGAGGCACCCTTAGAGCCTGCAATATATCCACCTTGTTGGTTTAAAAAACGAAGCCAATAACATGATTACGCTCTCGGCACTGTTCTAGGGTTGCATAACCTGGCCGCTCCATGTCGGTGAGGTTCGTAGATTATTAGCGTTCGACAATCATCGCCCCTGGAGCATCGTACTTCAGAATTCACAAAATGCACCAAAGTCTAATGATCTTCGACTCAGCGATGAGACTACTTTTACTCAGCTTTTCAGCTTCCGACGTCCCCTGTACATCTGCAGAAAGTTAAAATGCACGCAGTACAAAATGTAGCATATGCGTCTGTTAAATCTTTAGAGATGCAATGCATATTCTAATGAGTCGAACCAACGGTTGTCGATTCAATGTGTTCCCGACATTTTGAGACGACCAGAAGAACAATCGTTCACGACGGTTTGGCAATCAAAGCAGAAAGAACGTTTCATTAACCGTTCTCGAGAATATACGAATCATAACCTAAGCGCTCTTCATTCCTCCCGAACTTGCCAATACCTTGAAAATCACATTGTGTTTTTCCTAACCTTCCCAAATCCATACGAACCCTAACGGCAACAAAAATACCGAAAATAACTGCGGCGTAAACCTGAGGGAAAAAATTCCCTTTGTTACCATAGTTCTTCACACTCCTACCTCGCAATACTCGTTTTTATTAGCCGTTTGGTCCATGTTCCTGAGCTGGTACTCAGCCTTCCCTCAGACACATGTAGTAGTAACAATAATTATGGTGAGCTTCCATGACTTCCAACAATTTAATCAACATGAAAAATATTCCGAATCCCAACCTAAATTCACACTGATCCCTGGTGAAAATGCAATCCTCACATGTTGGATTACGTGCTCCGTGTGTCGCCAGAGCGTCCATCCTATCGCGCACTATTCAGTTTGCTTGAAAAAGCTGGGAAAAGCTACAGAGCGATGACGTGGCCAAAAGATATGAAAGGTTTGACCGCTCTGCTGAGCAAGGTTGGTCGGCATTGTCTATCTTGTTGAGGAAATCAAGAACATCCACATCGTCAGCTGGAAGCATACACAAACATGGCAGTGTTGTAATGAATAACAAGCCTGTATCCGTAATGCTCTTTTCTCTACTTTTCCCGAAGCCCGCTTACTTGTTCTTTTTTCTTCTTTACTCCATCCTGTTCTTCTCTATACATTTGTACCTACTTATTACGCCAAAAAACAATCGATTGAGTGTTTCATGGCTTTATAGAGCCAAAAAGGAGATGTTCGAGGTATGTGCAGATCTACCTACAAGACGCTAAATGTGAAGCCATTTGACACATCAACCACAATAGTAGTACTCATGATGCAAACCCACCTGTGACTCTATGCCGCGCATGCGAACTGGTTTGAGGTTAACAACAAAAGCGCCGCGCCGACCTTCCAACATCTCCAGCGGACAGACCCCAGACAAACCGCTAACGACAGTGCGATGGCCGATCTCTGATCCAAAATCGACGTTCTCTACAAAGAGACTGTTCGCATCCGGATGCTAAAGTCACAAAAAGAGAACGTGGATGATAATACAAACTCACTTGAACGTAACAGTAAGTGAAGTCAGATTGTTTCTCTACTAACTGAATACAAATGCGCTTTGGTGAGGGATATTTTTACGCATGTGACTCAAATTTGCCCCTTTAATGTGTCCGGAAATGTGTACGCTGATGATAAACATGCCAACCCTTAACATGTATCCGAAAGGTTTAGCATACATCGCTCGTGGCAAATCACCAGAAGGAACATTCAGTGTGATACGCCCTGGTCTGAGAAGGTAATGCAATAGTACCCTCAGCCAGGTGACTGAACCAAAAACCGGATTCTTTGCCACTAACCAAATCGATTACTCCGCTCAAGTCTACTTCCTATGGCGGTTATCAATCCGCTGGTAGCTGCTATGGTTTTTGAATAAGTGCAACTGAAAGCTGGAGACTCGGGCAAGGCAGCACATTCTTATGTGGCGCAAGTCTCATTTGTTGCAGTGACATTTCAATTTAACAACCCAACCACAAATACGTAAGCATGTCCATTGATCGGAAAACAATTGTCAGTTAAGCACCCGAGTTCAATTTAGCCGGCAAAGTCCTTGCTTGCAGCGACCGCATGTCGGTTGTGACTGTTTACCAACAGTCTTCTGCGGTTTATTGTCTAGGTACTGTGTACCTTGTGCTGAGTCCCTGAAACTCTATCCCGTTGCAGTGGAATTATCCGTAAACCCGTCGACCTTCTCATCGCTACACAAGGCGCGGACATTTTCCAACAAAAATCCTATCTGGTAGGACCGATCCCTTTTAATCGAACCACTCGAAATGTATACCCATAAAGTCCATTAGATTCCTGTGTAAACACTTATTTGTACACACGCGGTCTTACTCTACTTCTGCTGTTCCCTATTAAGTTCGACCTATACACAAACTTATTCTTGAATTAACCACAAAACCAAATCAAAAGACCAATCTTCACAACTGATATCGATTCTGACTGCTTTCTAACCTTTCCACAAGGTTCACTGTAAGTACTACTATTACTATTTTGAACTCAACCATAATCAAGTCATCGTCCTCCATTTGCTTAGGAAATCGAAAATTCACCTCTTGAGGTGCATAAAGCGTACACTGTTGACTCAATTTGACAAAACCATAGCGAAACATAAACAATGGTCATTTCTCCATGAATTGGGTGCTTGTGGTTATACAGTTCGGTCATGAACAAGTTTTCTCCGATTCGTAAACGACCAACATAGTAATGTTAAGTTCGCATTGAAATTGGAGAGCAACAAAAAGACCACAAATATCATCAACCAACACTAAATGAATCCAACAGATTCCACGTTGGTACCCGCCACAAAGCAACGCACCGTGGCAAGTAACCAAATTTTGAACTACCACATTTACAGTGTACTAAGCGTTCAATGGTTTTATCATTAGATAGCAGGGTGAAAACGCTTTGTAGCAACGTTCGCACTTACGGAAAGTAAATTATCCGGTCGGTTGCAGTGCTACAAAGTAACTAGTTTGTAAAACCGTCCACCGAAAAAGCGGATGAGCCCAGCTATGAAAAGAACAAATAATCAATACGTCACGCCAGACTGGCTAACCCAGTCACTCTCATGAGGGATCGTATGCACACAGAANATGACAATCCCCCTAGATGACCCAACTGGTATATTCATCCATTTGGATAAGGTCTTAAAATGTTACGTGATGGAAGCGAAAGATTCAACTGATTAGTATCAGCGGTACTCGGCTGAATATTAGCCGAACATCCCACAAATGAAGGCAAATATTGTGGAATGTAAGATACACGTTTCCCTCAAGACACGCGTCAGGGCTACGAAAACTGAAAAATGACCCAGCCGCCAGACTGAACACATTAGTTGATACTAAATCGATTTTGACAACGTGAAGGTCTTATAACAGTTACAAGCCATACGCGGAACGGATACACGCAGAATTCCTCGCAATCAGCTC
>QNGE01001846.1:0-25951 GCA_008508345.1 Paragonimus westermani
TTTAAACCCCCTTTGTGCAACGTGGAGACACTGGGAGACAGCGTTCGTCAGAAATACGGAGTTCCAACGATAGTCCCTTAGAAGTAAACAGCAGTAACAAGCGTGAGCCAAAGGCCTAGTAAGACACTGACACGACTTACACGAACGAAAACCAAAAAAGCGTCGACATTACGCTGAGTTAGAGGACGATGAATGTATACACAGGACGGCTATCGCAGACAGTCCCGACGCAATCCAAAACCAGAGAAATGACGTGGAGAACAATCACAACCAGTGTATTGGCGATACGGAGACGATGCGGCGATCCGCACGCCACTGGCAACACGAAATCCAAGTCCCAATAACAACGCATTTTTTAATCGTTCCAAACAAGTGAGTCCAGGGGGATTCGAATGTCACAGTTCTAGGGACGTTAATGTCGTGTGTAACACGCCAAGTAATACGTAGGTGAGCGACCTGAAATAGATTACAAGAGACAGAACATCAGCGAAAAGTTTAAATCGCAAGCGCAACAGTTTCTGTATTGTTACGTCGCTTGTATTAGAATTACGCTCCGTATCACCGATGTACATCATCATCAGTTGACGTGAAAGTGTATGTTCGATGACATTCCTCGCATTTGATTATTTCATTTCTGTATTTCTGCAACCAAATCATGTAGCTACCTTAGGATTTCCAAGGCCTGCCTGTGGTATGATGTAAAAAATGTTTCCAAAACTCATGGCGGCATACTTTTCTGGGTTGTCAGAAAATTCCGCATGAATTTTGCTGCTGACTGTTTCTGTGCATGCCATGTGACTCTGGCGCGAAAAGGAACCACAAGCGTATGTCCAGCACACCCGGTTTACTTGCTCGACAACGGTTAATATCTAGCCTCCTTAGCTAGTGTGCGTGTCGGTGTAATTTATGGGGCTATACGAGACCCCCTGTAAATGTCACTGAATAAATATTAGGTCTCTACTCTCAACGGCCTCCACGCTCTTCACGCCTGGTGAATCCATACCCGAGAAAAACGATTTAGTACGCCAGACTAAATTCGTGAGCGTGTTCGGTGATCTTTTTTTGTTATTCACAGATATAAACTTTGTATAACTGTGAGTTACTGTTTGAAATGTCCCAACTCCGTTCACTACCCATTCTGCTACGACGGGGGCTGATTGTCAAGTTTCGCCAGCCGTAAAATTTGCGCATCTTCGAAAGAATGATCCTAAGTCGTGATTTGCTCGGTTAGAATCCACTTTTGCGCTACAACAACTTAGTTTACAACCAACCCGTTTTCATCACGTGGTTGTAGCACTATCACCTCAAGTCACTTGCGAGGTGGAAGGTATTAGGTAGTTACCGGACCCCACAAAATCTCACGTGCAACTGAAACTGGCCGTAGTTAAGCGTGTTGGTTTTTCCGACTGCCGGCGTATTTCTCAGCTCCTGAGTGCGACGGAGCTCGGTGACCGCGAACCACCGCACCTCCTCCGCCGCATGCAACGGTTAGCAGGCGCAACACGTAGAGTGGAGGCTGTACTTAAGAAGATATGGCTCCAGCGCTTGCAGAGAGGTATCCAGAACATCTCCAGCGCAAACCCGTTGACAACTTTCTCAACCCTGCCGATATCGCCAACCCGACTGTGAAGAAGTACGACACCACATTTCCGCAACTTTCTTCAAGTAGTCAGGGCGCGACTGCCACTGTGTCTGCTAAAATTTTTATGTCTACTTAGAAAATTCTGACCTTAACAAGGCAGCGTTCGAAGTCATGCTCATCCATCCCCACTCGACGACGCAATAACTGTCCTCGGTTGCGTGCACCTGACCAGCCGCCAGCGAATACAAACCTCGATCGCTGCTGGTATCAGCAGAAATTTGGCAAGAAGGACCAACGATGACGACAACTTTGCACCTTTGGTCCACTCAGCAGGCATGGCAGCCAAATTATCAAGGCTACCGATATAGCTCGTCCATCTGGTTGTCTATTCTTTCTAAAGGACCGCAACTAGCGGATCGGCTATCTTATCGACAAAGATGCCGAATCTTATGATTTGAACACATCGATCCCCTCTTCGGACGGTCTGCGGAAGCACCATCAAATTATTCGGTCAGCGCTCCCACACATAATTTAGGGCTTCTTAGGTTCTTCCGCTGGATATACATGAACGCTGACGTCCAGATGGCAGTAATTGGTATCGATCTTCACCAGGACTTCCACTTCCTGGTAGAATCCATAGACGACGTCAAGTTGACCAAGCGACAAAGGTTACTGTTGGATCTGCTGAAGCTCATCTGGTAAGCTTGTCGTTTTTATTTGATATGATGGGGAGCGGTAGATTTTTTGAGACGTTATTGGTTTGTTTGTGAGAAGCCGATCCTAAATTTGACCTTATTAGTCCTTGCTGTGTGCAGTAAACGATCACGGCGAATTTTGTACCATAACCGCACAGATCTGCCTCCTTTCTTTTATAACTATCATTGCTTATCTAGTAAAACTTTCCCTCTTGGTATTGTTTGACATGTACCCACCTTCATCCGCACCCGATTATTTTTATGAGTTCGATTTCCGTTGATTGGTGGCCGCTGGCAGATTCGCGTTTTGGTTGCTCCATCTTGAACGCCTTCCTGTTAGATAATTTGTGTGTCCGATCATTCCACATTTAAGGTGAGATAGCACCTTTATTGTGATTTTATTCAGTAGTGCCGTATAAATTTCAACCGTTTCGACCGTCTCTTCTGACGTTTCTTGGACTGGGACGATGGTCCCGTTAACCCAACCATCTGAATAAACGTTAATAGAATTGTCGAGTACGCGTTACTAGGTGAATTAACTCTGAATCGCCAGGTGCGATTTAACAGTGACCGATAAAGAATCAGTTATTCTCCGTATCAGAGCCCAATGAAATTGAAATCTTTTCGTTTTTAGTCGACAGTTATCCGACTGTTTACTGGCGGTCTTTCTCTTTGCCTTGTGCCTCAGGTTCCACGAGGCATCATATAACCATGACAAGTCCACCGGTTTCCGATAAAGCCCACAGGGTGTCATCGGTAAAGCTAAAAATAGTTCACGCTGAGTTTGACCACATGCTGGAGCTCGGTATAATCTTCCCGTCCAGTAATCCCTGGGCCATCCCACCCCACATGTCTAAAGTGTCCGTGGAGGTTACCCTCCGCCTAATGAGACTCCAGTACCTGGCAAGCACCCGATCCAGCGCATGCAGGACCTTACAGCTAGCCTCCACGGTACCCGTGTGCTCTCGAAAGTGCCTACATTAGATCCTGGTTGGCGAGGATGACCCGAAGACAGCCGTTATCACAACACCTGCCTTATCCGAGCTTCTACTTATGCAATATGGTTTGCCGAACGCCGCACAAACAGTTCAACATTTTATTGACGACGTCACACGCAGCATAGATTTCGTCCACCCTCACACCGACGACTCATTACTTGCAAGCACTTCGGAAAAAATCACCAGATTTACCTGCGACAGCTCTCCGACAGGGTTTGGGATAACGATTAAAGCAGAGAAATGCATTTTCGGCCGACGCACAATAGGGATCCTAGGACACTGCGTTAGTCGGCACGGTATTCGACCGCTGATCGATAAGATAGGGGTGGTCGCGACTTTACCCACCCTATAACTCTTGCTGTCATCCGTCGCCTTGACGGTACGGTCACTCATCATAGACGGATTATTCCACACTGCACTCAGATTACGCAATCTTTAACCACTTTACTCCACGGCTGTGTAAACGGGAAGTTGGAGTTGTCAGCGGTAACCATCGAACCGCTTGCTCAAATTAAGGATGCACTGGTCACCACCGTCGTGTGGCGCCACTGCAACTCAGCCGCAGATGCAACTGTATCTGGTTACGCTTCACACACCGCGGTGGGTGCCGTTCATCAACAGTTCGTTGATGGGCTCTGGGAACCCCGGTCTTCTTTCCCAGACGTCTACTTCCGGCTGAAAAAGGCAAAAAACCTTCGGTCCTGAGTTGTAAGCAACGTATTTGCCCGTTTGGCCCTTCTAACATGTCGTTGAGGGAAACCTGCCTGTGATTTTCATCGAGCACAAACCGTTGGTTATCGCCTTCCAGGATGAGTGTGAGAGATATTCATCCCGCAGAGTTGGACACTCGAACTGCGTACCCAAATTTTGGCCAGGTATCCGCGGCGATAAAGTTGAGACGTGAGTACTATCGCGGGTGTCGGCACTGATTGGTCGGGACTGAAAATGATTCTCGAGCCTCCTGCCAGCAATCGGATCTACTCCCCACGGAACAACATTTGCTGGCATCTGCAGGCACTATCCTTCTCGATACCACCGCAGGACGTTCACTTCCCGTAGTTCCTACTCGTTTCGGATAATGTTTGTTCGACACAATACACAACACTACCCATCTTGGCATCCGGGCCACCTCCAAGCTCATTCCCCATAGGTACGTTTGACGCGGTATGCAAAAGTGCGTCAGAAGCTGTGCGCGCTTGTTTAGCCAGTCAACCGCCCCAAGTTCATTGCTACATATCAGCTCCGAGAGGTCGGTATCCAAGTGCTCCCTCGCAATCGAGTTCTTGCCCGTCTGCCACCCAGCCCATGCTTGCTGACCCTCCCATCAGCAGTACGGATAAGTCGGTCCCAGAAACTTCGACACATCCGCCCCCACCATCGATCACTCCTCGTTCTGGGCGTTTCGTCGAAAGGCAGTACCGTACTCGTCGACGCGAAAACGTTTCCGAAACAATAAAAATATGCGTTTGTCAACGTTATTTATTCAGACGTTCGTTTTTTGTCGCTCAAATTGTTTGAGTACGCCGTTTAACTTTCTATCAGTACTTTAGGCGATTTCGTTTCATTTTCTGTTGCACGTTCTGCCCAATGCTTTATGACGCGTGTGGTACCGTCGACCGCGTTCACCGGATGTTCAATGAACGCCTCAATTCAAGCGCTCTTTTTGCGGTTGGCCCGGTTAATGGAGGGTGTCCGGGTGTTAGTCCAGTGGGAACTGTGGGCAGTATTGCTAATCCACCTGCAACTTCTGGCGCTTGTCATGGTCCGAAGACCATTGGAGATAAAAAGTACCCGGTCGGTCACTCGAGAGGGACAACATTAGGTTGAATTTTCACGTCCAAACATAAAATGTCAGTGCGCCGGGCCACAAAATCCGAACACGACGGAAGTTCGCATGCAAAATGAGGGTTCCACTGATCTCTTGTTCGCCGACCCCTCTAGCTACTAGTACAGCAGAACTCAAAGCAAAATTATATCACGATCAACACATACAGGCAAGCCGAAGAGCTGCAGTTTAGTGAAAGCCGTTCACCATGGCCCCAACCATTCGCGTTCCTCAAGTGTTCGGCATTTAGTGGCGCGTCTAGCTGTAAGTCAATTTTCATGGCACCTTTGCATTCATTTCGGACCAGATGACAGCCACACTAATTCTGTACGCCTCGCTTTTTCCTCCAGAAGACACCAAGCTCAGACATCTTATCTTATTTTACCGGACTTCATTATTTTCCCGTGGACCGTCTTTATAGGCTGCATAGCTAATTATGACATCTGAGGGTCAAGTGTTTCTTGACCGCAGTTCCGGAATTGTTAGCGTAATTTGTATCAAATTTTGAAGCTCAGTCACGTGAAATCTTACCCAACCCCATCTCCAACCCCGTATACTCTATCTTCCCCTTTCTGGCCTTTGAATGAAGCTTAACCCAGACGTCCCTTTCTTGTCACGATAGTTTCATAGCTTTACGAATATACAGTTGCCGGTTACCGTACTTTTCTTCAGAAGGGTGTTCATCGTCTTTTTCAGAACTCGGCTCGTCTTCATGGTTTTCGAACTTTATAATCTCTTGGAAGAACTCCGTTTAGTGTCTATATTACTGTAGAGCATCTTCAACCTCTTTGGCAACAAACTGTGAATAATTCCGTGGAGACGATCTAATGGGCGTAACTGCTGAAGGTGTCCAGGTATTCACATTGATAATTTGTTTATTTGTTCTGTAGTAGTATAAATCACCCTTGCTTTGGTCATCTACGGGTCGTTAGTTCATTTCTATGAGTCGCTCAACGTAATCCTGGAGGACCGCACATAGTATCCTTCATTCAGAAATGGCGTTCCTTGTTTCTTTCTTCAGCAGAAGCAGATACCGTTTTACGCGGTGACTTCGGAGGAATCTGCCAGATAATTAGCCTACTCTAACTTCCGTTTAAATGTTTGTGTCCACCTCTGATTGCATCAATTTCCAGGGGTACTTTGCGGAGCCAAAATTTCTCTGTGCGGTAATGCTACCTCATCACGAACATCAGAGTTAACCAATACTAACTGTCTAGCATTCAAGTCCTTCTATTTCAAAAAGGAGAGTATGGGGCCTCGATATCCAGAATGTCCAAAACAAGTCAACTCTAGACTGCATCGTATCAGTCAAATAAATTGCTCTCACACCCACTGTTGATAGCCTGCACTGAGCGGATCGTAATACCAGTACATCTACTCGTGTGGTAAGATTTTGATGAGGTCATGATCCTAACTACCCACCGGTTGTTAGGATTCTTCATCTGAAGCGACCGATTTGGTTTTGTTGCTGGAGTAACGGTTGACCTGGGAACCCCGCCTCCGGATAGAAGGCATGGAAACAGTGGGAAATTATCATGGACTAACGGAATTTAGACCTTGAGGTAGACAGCTCTTGGTTGAAGGTAAGTTAACGTACGAACATGGGCGTGTCTTTCATCAACATGGCTGGATCAAAATAGTCCGAATTTAATTCGACAAACATATCAACCGATATTTACACTTAATGGTGGCAAAGTGCATCTGGTCGTTTGACCACGCTCAGAGAACAGCAGTGGAAACAAGCGCTGATGACGTTCTTTTGAGCGAAGACACCTCGGGTAATCCAAAACTGTTGCCTCAATAATGTGAGGACATGCGGCATGCCGTAACATCCTCAAACACATGATAATCGTTGATAATGATGTCCGTTAGGTGCTGACGCTCTGGAAGTGCTACCGGGAATCTCAACCAAAAGTTTAAATTAACGGAAGCCAGCCGCGCACGTGCACTACTTCTTCTATCACAATGGAGCTCAGCTTACGGAGTGAGCTTCGCTTTCGTAATTGCGATGTTCGTCCAAACCTGTCTAACTCTATCAGCATGAAGAATTCATTAGGAGAGCAATCCTTCAAGTCTAGGTGGAAGGTGTCTTTTTCAGCAAACCAAATTCCGTTCAGTGCCTGGTAGACTTTCTTAGTTGTAACACTACCCCGCAGAAGATTCGAAGAAGCCAGCAAGACTTGAATCGATTCATTCAAATATCTGGTTTCAGATAATTAGGATACTTAAGATATCTTGTCCACCGTGATCAGGTTTAGGTTTGTCGATTGTCGCTTCTTCTTCACTCTGTTGTGTTCATTTACAGTACAGGGCACTTTGGGTCAGTCCAAAATCAGCTGTTTTAGAAGTGCGGTACCTAATGACCAGGCTTCTACAGCTTCTCACTCGCTAACCGCAGAAGAGGCGCCTACTGCCGGACAGCTTCTCCAATTCATACGTTATCACTGGCCCATGGATTTTCAAACGTGCATTGCGCTTACTCGACTAGTACCGGATGTGCCAAACCCTGCAGGGGCACCGACAACATAATAGAAGACGGTCATGGAGTGTGTCACAAAATGTGAACGTTCTAGCGTTCACTTCAGATATGCAGTAAAAACTCATAAACAAAGGGAGCCAGAACAACGGTAACAATTGTTAGTCGGAAATTAGAAAAGGCGTTCACTAGAAATACCATGGCTCCGGATTTCACTCGGCGAAGCTAAATGTAGAATTCTGCTTTTGTGCCACGAGCCCTGTTGCTCATACTCTGCGAACTACACATTTCTACTCTCCGTGGAAAATTAAAAACCTTGATATACTCATCTAAAATATCTTTATTCTAGCAAGAGCTGTGGGCTCGTGGAGCAAAAACCGAATACCAGATTTCAGTTTATCGCCAGCAAGCCGGTAAACCCTCGTGAACTTTCCCTTTGGTCACTTCATAGTTCGTCTGTCCTTCAGCTTCTTGGCCCGAGCATCCAAGCCAGTGACCCATATTACGTCAAAGACCGTTGAGGACTTGAAAAGGTCCTGCATTGAGCAATCAGGCGGGCTAATGCCTAATGTGTTCTGAAGGTTTCGGAGCAACAGGGCATTTGTAAATCATTTTCAATCCTATACACAAGATTGCGGGCAAGTTAATTCCAACCTGGTCCCTCCAAGTCCCACCAGAGTTTGTTTAAGGTGCCTGACGCCTAGATACCTGGAGGGTGCACTTTTGCCTTGGATCAACGAAAGGATGACTACTTTGCGCATGTTTGTTCCTCGAACAAACAGCGTCACCACTGAAACGTCTTTTCCACATAAATGGCAAATGTCTCCAATATCTTCTTCAAGCGAGGACCGACTTCTTGAATTCTTGGTTGAAACGGGTGCATAAGATTTGACCTAGGCTGGACCATGTATCAGCGAACAAATACCGTGTTATGTGGGTGAATGGGTGTTTTGGAATTTTTGGAATGAAACAATTGAACACATGACGGATGTGTTTGAAACGGGTGCATAAGATTTGACCTAGGCTGGACCATGTATCAGCAAACAAATACCGTGTTATGTGGGTGAATGGGTGTTTTGGAATTTTTGGAATGAAACAATTGAACACATGACGGATGTGTTTGAAAGTGCCGTGTATAAATGTGTGCACGAATATACGTGAGTCATACACGGACGACCAATGGTTGTTCGAACAACGCTTAGTCTTCTTGCAACGTCTGTCGATACGCTGGATCCACGATAGTCGCGTCTGTGAGTAACGAGCGTCTATAAATTCCGAGACCATCGAGCAACCAATTCGAATCCAAAAAGGCGCTAACGTTCAAGAACAATATGATAACTTTAACAGTGGGCGCGCCAACAATAATGTGACGTCACAAACATATGCACAATTTTCGCGCCAAGATTGAGAAAGCGACCTTACATAGAACTGTGTACTTTAACGTATGTTGAATTAGCTGCTCGCGTGAGTATTTGATGATTGCTATGTGTTAATTGAATGTTGGTGGTCACGGTTCCTGCTCTGTTTACTCCCTTCTCATTGATTCGTCCCCTTGAGATGGAATTACTTATACCAATTGCGAGCTATTCTTACAATCTGACACTATCGTTCAAGTTACGCGCGTAACAAATCATTTCTCCTATAATTTCGGATCTTGATGTATTATTAAATCTTGATACCGTTCGCTTGTAAACCTTATTTCCGCGTAGTTTTTCTTCCTTACTTCTCCTTGTCGGACCTATGTTTATATGTGCTCTGGCTTCATTTTCGCCTGGCCGCTTCGCCATCACGTGACTGTTGTATTTTGTCATTCTTCCGCGAACCGTTAATCTCGGAACTTGTATATTTGGTGGATTCAATATCGAGGTTTGTTGTTGCCTTCCACTATTTGGTTTATCATATTGTTCTTGAACGTTAGCGCCGATACGACCATCTTCCTTTTTGGATTCGAATTGGTTGCTCGATGGTCTCGAAATTTATAGACGCTCGTTACCTACAGACGCGACTATCGTGAATCCAGCGTATCGACAGACGTTGCGAGAAGACTAAGCGTTGCTCGAACAACCACTGGTCGTCAGGGATTTGCAACGTACGCTCCTAGAACGAGATGGTTGATGCCATAAACTATACAAAGGCCGCTCCACCGCCTCACCACTTCTACCTTGAACAATACTGCCACCTCATACCAACATCTATTTTAAGGGTCCTCTTTCCGTTTCATCTGTTGCTCTCTACTATTGCCGCAACTGCACTAACGTAATCAGTCACACACGCGGATGTCTTACGCCTGTTCAGCATTGTCACTGAGGAAGCCAACTAACGCCAGTGCTCTAAATTATTGTCCATCCTTGAGAACAAGATGACATTTTAGTCAGTGCGTGGCAGGTGGCTGGTGAATGCATGGTTCTGCTTGCAGAATCCGACACGCCTTACTGGTTGCCGTGCAGACCGAAGATGAGGCTGGCGAAGTGTGTTAGGCACAGACAACGCAACCGGAAAATTGAAACCAACGTCACCTACGAAGAGCTCAGGCCCGTAGAATATCCAGTCATAACTGAGGTATAGAATGATAACCAAACCGCAAACTGTATGATGGTGGCTGCGTTTTTCAGGTTGATAAATCACGGGGACTCTTTCTTGGAACAATATTGATCTCATGGGGAAGTTGCTGTGCGCTGGATATGAAGACCACAAACTAAGTAAGAAAAACTGTTTGTCACTCTGGTTTGCCTTGATCTTGAACATTGCCCAAAGCTAGTTCCACATTCGTTTGTATCCGCTTGTTAACTAAAGCAGCCATACCAGAAGCGTGGTTTGTTTTAGTGCCTTGCCCAGTCAACTTTCTCCGCCGTGTCTGAGACGGTGGTATCCGCAAGAAGGATCGAGGTCTTTGAGATGACTCAGTTGGCACCACCATCCCAAGCACTCCACTATAATCCGTCGGACAAAAATGCCACTAACTCTTAATCAACACTAACTATGCGGAAAAACCAGGTTATCTTCCTTAACTAATAGACTCTATGCAGAAACACGAGGGCGCTCCTCTGAAATACGGTGTGTGTGTGTGTAGAAGCTATCCCTGTGAATAGTCAGTTGTGGGAGGTTGTGCTCCAATCCATGTCAGAAGTGTATGGTGACTTTCAATGCATCTAGATCTTGCCGACTGTATTGTGTAGCATGTCGATATATCTTATGTCGTTCTGAACGGTGGACTACCTCCAGAACGCCATTGCTTTACCAGATATAAATGTCTCCTAGTCAGAGTCACACTGCAAATCTGCGTATGGGACACCTTGTAGCCATACCAGATACACTGTCCATGAAATATTGTCCACATGAGCTGTCTCCGTTCATTCCTGCTTCAACGTGATTCCGTGGACCGTGACTAACCCTTGTTTAGGAACGCACTTCGAAAAGCAGACGACTGATTCACTTCCCACAACCTACGATTTTCTCCCTCAGTTCACGCAGTTTTCTCAACCATCTTTTCTACCAATTCGCCAAAGGTTAATTTACATAAGAGTCAGAGGATTTTTGATCCTCCGCATTGTTCATGAGGAGCCTGATAACCCCCAAAAACCTAGATTACTGATGAGTTGTCGGGGAGTCGGTTCATTTTCAAGTTGAACATCACTCACATTTGATCGCAGCGTTCGCATTCAGATAGACTTTCCAGCCAGCCTCTTTCGAAAAGAAGCACTAGACTCGAGTTTCGCTCTCATTAGAGCTCGTCAGTAGTGCATATCCTTGCCACGGCCGGGATTTGAACTCCGGACATTCCAATCATGAGGCAACCGTGTTAACCACTGCGCCATTGACCTCACATTAGGCACGACCGAATCATCAAATCTGAACGCTCAACCACTCTCGCTTGTGAGCAATGACCAGGTTGCCCTATCGTCTCGAGGGGAGACACAGTAACTGTCCTCTCAACTCCCATCGATAACCCCGCGATTCAGGCATGAAAATTCGGCCGTGCCTTGTGTTAGGTCAATAGCGCAGTGGTTAACACGGTTGCCGCATAATTGTAATGGCAGGAGTTCAAATCCCGGTCGTGGCAAGGATATGCACCACTGACGAGCTCTAATGAGAGCGAAACTCGAGTCTAGTGCTTCTTTTCGAAAGAGACTGGCTGCAACGTCAATCTGCATGCGAAGGCTGCAATCAAAAGTGAGTGAATGTCAACTTGAAAAAAATGAATCTACTCATTTGTACATGTACGTCAACCCAGAAAGAAAACGCGCTGAATTCTTTCTGGGCGACTACTTGACGGGGGAACTTTTTATGACCACGAAGTGATTGCCAAATGATTCGGGAAGATCTTCCCACTTTTCATCAACGTGGCCATGCTGCAAATCTTTCAGTAACCGCCCCTTACTGTTGAGTTTTATGCAGCTAATTCTGGAAGCCCTTTTTACATATCTTCATGGATAATGCAGTGGGTCAGAACATGAATGACTCCAGATTAGTCAGAGGCAGCGGTCAGTATGATTAAACGCCCTCCTAAGCGGTTCAGGATAGGCAATCCTTATTTCGCGTGAAGAAGTCACAATCAGGTTCATCTTAAAATCGGGATGCCAACAATCCCATGCTAGCTATCAATCAGTAGTCCTTATTGGCATTCCGTGCAGGTTAATGGAGCGCCTGCCGGAAGGGGCCATCGTCGAACGCCTCCTAGGCAGTAGTCAATTTTTCTGTACTCAGAATGTCTTCCCTTCTAACCGGTCACGTGTGACAAATATGCTCACTCACATAGATGGCCCGACAAGGGCCAAAGAGAATGATATCATTTCACTAACTGCTCTCTGGTTCTTTGAGGTGCTCACCCCTTCACGTGTGAGCTGGAAGCTTTTGACATACAAATGAGGTTCTTTACGTAATCATTTCTCAGGATGACAGAACATTCACAGTTTAAACTGGGTCAGATCTTCAACACCTTCCATGATTTACCCGCTGGCTCTCCGATGTTTCGTGATCAGTCCCATTTTTTTCATGTTCATATCAATCACCTCCCGGAAGGTAGTCCCAGCAACGTTATTATTCATGCTTACGTGAAAAAATTAGAACATCAGTAATCCCTATTCACCACATGTTGATCTTGACATCGTCAGTCGCTGGTGGAGTGACTGGAATCACCGCCCAACTGAGAGCAGATGTGCTCACTTTTCATTCATCTTGAACAATCCAAACATTCTCAGAAAAGTGCAGATCGTGAAGTTCAATCTAAGGAAAACCCAAGCCTAGTTTGTTTTTCACGTTTCACCGCAAATGACCATAATAAATGGGTTTGCTACCCATGAGCAATGAAACGGTTCTTTTCCACACCCAGAAAAGAACGCGTTTCAAATGCTTTACAATGGTTATGTAAGTCCGCTTATTCAGTTTGCCAATCAAGTCGTATAGCAGGATATACTCCTTGGTGAGCGTATACATCGTTAAGACACCATGATGGATATCAACCTGCGGCTAGTGACCCATGAGACTTGGCTCGAAATTCTTGATCCAAATCTATTTGAATCTCGATGATTCCTCCGTGGCTGAACTCTCAGCCACTTCTGCCTTAGCGCGGCTCTCGTAGACAGTTCCTTATGACGAAGAGTGATAACGGTCAGTAAGGTCATGCAGGGAAGCACCAAAATGTCCTTTCCTGTATCTTCATCAGGCAACGAGCTCATTTTTACACAGCTATCTACAACTGGAACAGCTTAACTCCCGAGATCGTTGGGTAAGTTCATTTGGAAATCAATGCTATATTCTTATTTATTCATGACAAGCCTAAACTCGTAATATCACTCACTTCTTGCAACCTACTGCAGTCTCCATTATATGTGCTGCACCCCTTTTCTATCAGCGCAGGTATCAGTGGACCACTGGAGTAGTAACAAGAGTTTGGAGCAGCGGCTTTTGAGGGTTCCGCATCATTCTGCGCAGGCTGCAAAAGCTCAAGGCGGTAATGTTGAAATGTAGTGTTCGATAGAAGACAGAAGATGATGATTAAGGCAAAGTTTGCAATCAAAAGTTTCTCAGGAATTACATATTTAGGAAAAACATCCTGGATCCCATATAATCGCATTGAGATGAGGCCATACCCACGCCCGACGCGGCTATTGTACCCATTGTTCAAGAGGTTTGTACCTCAGGCCGATTGTTCCGGTCATAATGAGCGCCGATTGGCATGAATGGCCAGGAGTTTTGCGAATCAAAAGGGTAAGGACCAGGTCACCCTAGCCCAGCGGGAATCTAGTGAGTATATATTTAGTTCCATAGAACGTGCGTTACAGGGATCAGCTCCTGGCCCACGAAGAGCACTGGTGGCAGGCTTTGGACACTTTCGAGGAAATGATTATTCTTCTGGAAGATGGGAAGGCGATTGAAAGATTCCCTTTCGAAGTGTGATTTGATAAATCTGTCGTGGCGGAGCGTGGGAAGGGAGAAGACAAAAAGTCAAAGGGTATTTTAGGTAGCGCAACAGCGACGCTATATTTGCGTTAACATTCGGGCGTTCAAAACAGATCACAAGACAGACAGGCTTAGCTTCTTCCACATGAGAACCGATGGAGGAGAAAGAACATTTGAACAGTGGGCAGTATTAAAAGTGGCGAATGTGCTTAACCTCACACCTTCCGGCGTTCGTTTTGAGCCCAATCTTCCTAAACGAGTGGAACAAGGCATCCAGGTCAGTTTACAGTATGGAGCGGGTATTAGATGTGTTTGCATTCCATTTATGGTAGGGCTTGCCAGTCAGAAGACAGTGGTTTACCAGATTAAACGTTCCGGCGGATTCGAAATAATGAATACGACTGCCAAGAGACTGATTCGCTACTTAGTCCACTACTTACAGGTTATCAGTGGGTTCGTCACGCAAGAACGACTATTTCTAAAACTATGCCGCACACCCAGTAAAGGCGTTGTGAGTGGGTGATTATCCATTTGAGGTGTCATACACAAACGCCTTTATTATTCTCGATAAACAAGATCGCGTAGCGACTACACGACAACTACCGGATGACTCCGTTCACCACCCTTGAAGGCAAGAGTAACCTACCAAGCTTTCAACCGTTTGACAACAAGCCACCTGTGATGGATTGCATAACTAACAGATCAGAGGAGGTGACAAACTGAGAGGCAGCACTACGCATTGCTTCTGGCGGGATATATTCACAGCCGGAGTAGCTACTTCAAAGGCTGGGAAATTTTTCAGGTACAGGTACAGACGAGATGCCCACAGTACAAATACAGCCTATCAGATTGTTGGTTCAAACTTGAGAAGCTGAAGGTGTCTGCGAAGAAATTCCAGTGATAAGTCGTCAGAAACACTCAGGGCGTTTGCCCCACAGATTGCGAACCCGTTTGACCCGAGAGCTACAGTGCTCCACATTCCGCTTTCCAATTTGAAGCTGCTCATCGAAATAGACACTTGAGATCACTGACAAATTGTGAGGTTAGACGCTGCTGGCGATGCAAACAGTCCTCTCGAATATGCGTGGCCCACTGGCTTATGACTCGTGCAAAGGCAATGTGATCAACGTCGTGGGGAATTCTAGAAGCTGATTCGTGCATGTTGTTCCTCAAGGATAATTTTGAATGTTCGACAAGAATGTCAACATGGTGACATAGAGTGCTTCCAGACATTTGGTGGTGTGAACTCAATGTCCGTGTGAAGAGCGTCTGTCAACATGGTAAATATTCTAATAAATAAAGAGAGAAGGTCAAATTTGTCCAAGACTGAACCAAAAACTAGCAACTTTGTCGTTACACCTGTCTTCAAACCCCATCGGCAACAAGCCTTAAGGACAACAACAATAATGAGAACGAATGACTCACAATAAGTGCATACTGTATTGTCGCATTTACAAGCGTTCGGGTCATTCTAAAGTGTAGAGACAAGTGAGCCTTCGGTCGTTGTAGCCGCGACCAATCATAACTCACTTCGAGCATTGGCATGTGTGGGGCACCGACGGCCTTGACGAGTATACAACAGCGGTGTATCTACATTTATTTCACGATGGCTTTTACAGTAACTGGCAGTAAAAGGCTAAGTGTCGTAAAGTAAATCGACCGGAATTGCCGCGTAATCGCTGGGCATGACGTCGGCAATCATTGGGAAATGTCAGTGGTTATGTTCCCACTAGTAAGAAGATAATTCAGACGCAAGAGGGTGTGATCAATCCGCTACCGTGCGAAACTTGATCCGCGCATAGTCAAACCCAAGGTAAGCTCCAAGTGAAAGAAAAGCGCCGCCATAGGGCTTCAGCAGCCCATGCGGGAGAACACAGGAAGATTCGTTTCTGGTGATTTCAATTTGCTCGTCAGAAAGATATGATAGAATGCTAAATTGGTGACTGCACGTAAATCTGTTAAGGTCATCTATTAGATATTCCAAACACGGGAGTGTGTATAACATTCCAGGCACTCAAATATCATCTCTAACCGAGGGAACTGTGCACCAAACTGCTCAGAGTATTCCAACCTTTGGATTTTTGCTGTAAAAACTCTACACGGAGATGCCTCAAGACTATTATCTACCTCTCCATCGGGCCGAATGAGCAGCACTGAAGTGATTCCGGGTTCAGAATCACTAACCCGAGACTGGAATACTGCAGGTGAACTTGAAGTCCCTAGCGCTTTATCATTTGAGCCTCAAGGTTACTCATGGAAGTCAAAACTTCCTTTCATTGTCGCATCATATGGCGTCTTCAAAGGCGTATTCGTGCGTGAGGGGAACAGTTTCCGGCTCAGGCCACTGAAAGCAACTGAAAAGTAAACTGAACCAAACTGAAGTGAACTGTGAACCCTGAACATGAAGTGACTAGGCGTTGAGGTGGTTTATCAGCGTTTTGAAACTGAGGAAAGAATCGGTTCCACTGTGGTAGGTTGCCTCGGGGAAACGATATTATTGTCGTGAAAGTAATCAAAAACATTCTAATTACTTTCACTATACAAAATTCATCGCACAACTGCAACCATTTACGCGCCATCCATTGGAGTAGCTCGGTCCCACCCGTTTGCGAAATGGTGCACCGCCAGACGGTATATTTGGCAAGTTTTATTCGTTCTATTACCACTTTTGCTATATTTATGCACCCAATAGTCCTCTCAGACTAATTAGCTAGCGTGAGATGTGAAACTGAGGCGCACACCTGCTCAGGTCTGCGGACAATACTGGGGTTGCGAAAAAACTGTGGCCTGTGATCTCTAGTGGGTCCATCGCAAGCGAGATCCCGACTTTTTATCGACTGGTATACAAGGCCCAGATAGCCGCCACCTCCGGCTCTCAGGTACCATCATGCAAATGGAGGATTAAATGATCTTGAGAATAACGCCAGCTTAGACATGAACAAAGCGATCATTTTGTTCAGTTCTTTGCCTAAAACAACATGCTTCCTCGATGGGTCAACGCTAGCTAACGTTGTTCTGGCCACGCCCAATCAGAGCACTCCACTTTACTTACTGCGCACTTAGCCGGACTCAAAAGAACACACAAAACGGAGGTGTGCAAGAAGCGATACGACTGTCTCAACAGGTTGATGCGTTCAGGCTGCCCAACAGCAAGAGCCAAAGCGGAACTAGGTCGTCGATAGTGTGCCCGTCATGTAATTTTCCGTCGACTCAGAACGCGCGCCACAAGCAGGCCCGAAAATGATCAGTGATCCGGGACAAAACCTCATTATCCATAACGTTCTAGAGGGAGAAGGAGTATTACCATGTCACAGAGAATCGGATGGTCATGTGCGCTAGAGATTCCTTGGCCACCTACTTAAGTCAAGTTTGAAAGATTTATCCACGTTATTCAGACGCAAGTTACCCCTCCGTCTCTGATTAGTCCAAGTGGGGTCTTCCAAGGCTGTTCAAATTCTTCATATACACAGACGCTGATCTGCTAGATGACCTTTGGTTTGAGAGCAAATACATTCACTTCTGAAGGTCGTGGTCTTCTGTGTTCTTCCGAGTTTTTCAGGTATTTTGAAGCTCTGCGTTAGGTGTCTATAATTCGTATAATCGTGCGCTAGCCATTTCTCGTTATCGGTGACCACGAGATCACAACAACCGTACAGACTTCACAAATCTCACCAACACAGAATGCTCCTGGTAGTCCGTGTCACGCTTGGCCAGATAGAAAAACATGAAGAGGTAGTGTTGAAGACATTCTTCTTGCCTCAATCAACCGACTCTTATTTGACTTTCCGTCGGCGACCAGAGAGTCCCAACGAATGGCGAACCGTAACTCCACTAATTTCCAATATGACGGAACTTGTTCGATCGTACGCGACCTACAGGCGCAGAAATGCGTGGTTGCACTGCTTTCCCACAAGCACGGGATTAACCGATGGAGGTTCATTCTGGTCAACATCAACCTGAAGGTAGGCCACTTCAACACAGGGTTTGTACAGCGCCTCCAGCTCTCAGCACACTTCACCACCAGCTCAGACCATAGACTATAACGAATCACCTAACTTTCAAGGGCTATGTTAGCCAATGCGCTTCAGAGGTAGTACACAGCGAAAAAATCCCCACGTGAGTTTGGACTTTGCGCAGTCAGAAAGAGGCCTGGATGTGGAACGTCTGTAACTGGCATAGGCTGTACGGTCGCAAGTGCGGTCGAGATGACCAGGACACCGGAGTTCATCTCTTGCGCACCTCCCGCCTTACCGCAAAGAACCAAGTATGGCCGACCTCAGAAGGATGGAGATAACCGTCCAAGTGCCCGCTGAACACCCGAAGGCACATACCATTAGAGATAAGAGTATATCGGTACGAATTCCTAGCTTTTGGTATATGTTGACTAGTGTTCTATCAGTGAGGAAAAAGTTGAGGAATTTGCGAAAGCTTACCGACTCAAGGAAGTTTAGAATTTCACGTGTGATAGAGAGGTAGTTGGCGCGTGACGTATGAAATCAGGGGAGAGACCTTCCTTGTCACTTCACCCTCGGCCTAAACCGGCTGACCAGGAGAGCGGGAGGTGAAGCAGCCTACAATTATGAGAAATTACGCGCAACCCTAAAGGGAAATTTGGCTGTGCTGTCAGTGAAGTCCATGTGGACATATGTCATGAAATCTCGCTCATCACACAAAACTGTCGGCATCACTTATCGTGCTGGGTGTGTAACCTCGAAATCGGGTGAAAAAATGCATAGTGGCATCAGACGGGCTACTGCAGTCCGTGGATATCGTGCCCTCGTTCTAGTTGACTTCAGCCTTCTCCACGCAGGTCTTGACAGTGAGATAACCCACGGGTGCTATTGCGTCCAACAATTTCGGGCACATCAACCAAACCCCAAACTGAGGAGAAGACCACAGGCCCTCCCGACTAGACATGGTGTTAACCACCGCACCCCACATTTCCGAGATTGGGAGGCCATCGGGTGCAGGCCACCACACTACTGTAAACAACCGTTCAATAAACGATTTCACGAGCACTCCATCTCCAACGCCGGCGGGACGCAATTTTAGGTATGTCAATTTTCGAAGAATGTGAAAACATCTATCTAAAGCCAACTGATCACTACCTGGTGACCGTAATACGGTAGATAAACTGCTGGACTGTAGTGTCACAGCTGAACAGCGCAGTAGCTAGCATGTCCGCACTGTACGCTTTGTAGAGTAGACAAATGTGTGAAGAACATGTCTGTGAGACGCAAGATGGGTTTCGCGCCGGTAGTGGTTACTTTGATAACATCTACCTGTTTAACTAGGCACTTGCACTCCGCCATTTACAGAAGGCCAACGGTTGCCTCGGATATCAGAGGAGCCTTCGATTTGGCGGCGTATCGCCAACCCATAACATCTTAAGTGGGGTGCAACAATGTTGTCTGACCTCCTGATTCTTATTCATATTTGTAATAGGCCGGATCTTAGACTGTGCCTCGACAGCTTGCTCCCAGGATGTTCCCGAACACTCGTTCTCGAGACATAGAATGCGCAGACGAAATTGCCGTAATTTGCGAAGGCTTGTAGGAAACAGTGGATGCATTAAGCAGATTGGAGACTTCAGTTCGTCAATTTAGTATGTTCTTCGCGCCGACTAAATGCACGGTTTTGTTACAAGGATGGCGGTACTCTCTGTGTGCCCTCACTCTGGGTGGTAGGCGGTTGGAAGTAGTCAAAATATTTACTTATCTTGGGAGTAGTATCGGTGCTGGTGAACTTTCTGATGAGAGCAAATCGCATGAGAAAGGCTCGGATGTCTTCCGCCAACTCACACCGTCTGTGACGTCGATACACAACCTCAGTATTTCTGAGAAAGGCCGAGTGTGCGGGCAGTTTTGACAGCGATCCTAATGTGCCCCTGCGAAGCCTAGTAGATTCGCGCGGAATGTGCTTACAGAATGTCCGCTTTCAACCACTTAAGACGTGCGGTGGGAAAGTCGGGTCAGCGGTGACGAAACTCGACAATGTGTCTTTGGGACGGTTAAAGTCTGTCGACCCTAGAACACACTGAGCTTGTCTTACGGACTTCGTTGTCTTGACCACGTAAGAGAAATATCAGCTAATCGTATATCATACCGTGCCTTGTTTGCGAGTGGTGGGTTGAGCTGAGAGCGCCAAACCGGTGGTTAGCGTACGAAGTGGGTTCGAGATAGAAGGGCAGTTTATTTGAAGCTGGCTCCAGCAGGGCGTTTCCAGCTACCTGGCTAGGGTCTAAAGGACACTGAACATTTTTGGTTGAGGATACTGTCTGGTATGGTTGGAAACAGCAGTCAACCGCGTGGGTGTTGATATACCCTGTATCACTGTCGTAACTTCTTCATTTGCTCACATTTCTTTTCGTTCATCACCTCTCACATCCTCTCCTCTCCCATACTTTGGCAAGTTTGCCATTCCTGTGGCTCACGTCGTGTTATAGATATACACTACATTCCATGCCCTGGCGACAGATTGTTCCAACTCAAGCCGTCCACCCAAGCTTTCAATAAAAGAAAAGCATGCATTGCGGGAGGCGTTTCTTCTCAGAGAATGACGCATCACACCTGACACAGAAATGTCGTCGTAACCAGTGCACAGCAGACATATGTACCAACCGCAGGATTAACCGTTTGTTACTTGAAAAATCCGTAGCTGACTGTCCCAAAAGATTCTTTGGCCTCATGACTCTCCCAACTGTGTCGAAAGCCGCTGTACTACCCCCCAATAAGAACTCCAGGGCTCCATCGTCATTTTCGAGACGGCTTAGGTATTGCGTGCTTCGCACGCATCTCTTCGGCAACTCAACAGGAATGGGACCATACGCCACAATCCCCAGCTTTAATGGCCGTTCGCAGTCATCCTCTAAACTCGTCTCTACCTATAAGCATGACTGCCTGTGCTGCACAGTAAGAGGTCATCGGGGTACTCTCATTCATTTTGAAAGAATGCGCTGTCTAGCTGGTGGACTCACTCATCGTTCGCTCTAGTAATCAGATTTTACCGGCTGCACCCCATCAGTAGGGAAGCACGACGTCATCCCTCCCATCTACAAGGGCCGGAATAAAACAGATGCCCGTGACTTTAGACCGATTACTGTACTACCAGGCATATCAAAAGTAGCGGACAAATGAGTAGAGGATTTTGTAGGGAATCAAGTGACTCTTCACACTGTTGTCAAGGAAGCAGCATGGCATCAGACATGGTAGGTTGAGCACGGCAAACCTACTGGTAGTTCAATCCTCTGAGAGCAAGTTATCGGGGTGTTGATTGAAAGGGATTGATCCCAGTCGTTTGAGAAGTGCCGTTGTCAGCAGCAAATCAACTAGTGGTGAATGAGGATTCGTTTTCTACCTACGTCTGGGAAGTTGAGCTAGTCGTCTACAATCGGGACGGTCTCCAGGTGCATCGTCCAATTGGTTTGCCCTTGGTTCGATCAAATATTGACCTGACTACTGATGAGATAAATTTGTGTGAACGTTAAACGAAACTTTAAAAACAGGCACAACATTTATTTTCCGTGTTCAAGGGACGATGGTGACCTTAAAACCTGCCCCAGTCACAAATTGCTTCTAAGTGGTTTAATTATGTCTACGACCTTCAGGTAGTCGGCATAATTCTCTAGGAAAGTGTTTGCAAGAGTCTTCCCTCTATTGGTGCAGCCACCGCAACATTTCGTGGTGATGACAGGCACGTACGCCAAGCAGTATTAGAACTCTGGATAACATCGTGAACTGAACACCGGATAATTTTCACCTTAAGAAGTCTGTGGAGAACCAACTGTCTACGAGTAAAACAACTGTGGATCACTTTGACGAACGGGCTGGTCACCACCATTCATACTTTTTACTGCCTAGTTTACAAACGATTCAGGTTCATCCCGAGTTACGCGTAAACAGTTTCATTTCTGGTGAAAATCTGCTCTACGCATCGCTTATCCCAGCCCGGACACAATGGAAGATGGGGCAGAGGCTAATCGAGAGGCATCTAAAAGAAACTACATTAGGACTGGACGAACAGTCTCAGCGTTACGCCTTCCGTTGTTTGCTAGTATTCTTGCCCTGTATTTCATCCCTTTACTCACGGTCTGTGATTTTGTGTGTTAATACGATCAGCCAGTGACAGAGCGTTATTTCTTCCACAATGATGCACATCAGAGGATCCGTCTTCCCGTCATAGGATTACGTAATGATTGCCGCAAATAGCACGAGGACTTCCTAATAATAACTTGGGAGCCGTTTGATTCCAGAACGATTTCTAAAGCCATCAAAAATCCCCACACTGAGAAGTACACATACTTCAAACCGCAGAGAATATGCAATCTAATGGAGCTATGTTTGTCGACGTACTTCAAATTCAATGGCCAAATCTACCAACAACTTAAAGGAACTCCAATGGGTTCGCACATATCCGGATTTATCGCAGAGGCGGTCATGCAAAGGTTAGAGAATATCGCGCTACCAAAGATCAAACCGAAACTCTGGGTACGATATGTTGACGATACATTCGTAATCCTCAAACGCTCAATGATTGAGGACACACACAGACTGCTGAACAACGTTTTCAACGATATTAAATTTACGATGGAGACGGAAACCGACAATCAACTACCGTTCCTAGATGTACTAATCAACCGCAAACCTGATGGAACACTGGAGACCTCAGTTTATCGGAAAGAAACACACACAGACCAACTCCTTAGTTTCCGCAGCAACCACCCAGTCTGCCACAAGAGAAGCTGCATTCGAACCCTGTTCAAACGAGCTGAAACACACTGCAGCACCGCAGAGCTCCGGAGAAAAGAAGAAAACTATCTATACCGAGTATTTTTTCGCAACGGATACCCGCGAAACTTTATCAGACGGAGTCTACTACAAAAAAACAGAAAGCTCAACTCCAATGACCCACCAACAAAACGAATTGCACTACCATACATCAAAACCGTATCAGAAATTACCGCCAGACTACTGAGAACACATGGTATCACGCTAGCACACAAGCCAACAGCAACATTACGAAAGATACTATCAAAACCAAAAGAACAATCCAAACCCGCTGACAGAAGAAATGTCATCTACAAAATCCAATGCAATGACTGCAGACAACACTACGTCGGCCAAACCGGACGGAAATTATCAACACGAATACATGAACACGAACTGGCCATCAAGAGACACGATCAACTTTCCATGATCTCCGTCCACGAGGATGAAACCGGACACGCCTTTAACTTGAACACCGCAGAAATCCTTACTCAGGCAAATACCAAACATGCAAGAGAATTTCTCGAAGCTTGGTACTCATCAACCAGTTCAATAAACAAACACATCGAGCTAGACAAAATCTACGACCCGATGCGAATCAGGGATTTGAGGAGACGTAAACGCCATCGAGCCCAAATACCGGTGAACCCAAACAGAGCAACTTGAACTGATAAGACGAAAATCAACCAATGGTGGGTCGGACCAGAGGTCAGATACGACGGAAACTGACCAACCAGAATCCAGGCTAGTGGGTCATTTAACTCTCCTATATAAGAGCAGGCATCGATCAATCTTCATATTCGAAATATGCGCTGAAACACTTGCGCACTGATGATGTCACCACGCCTGGTGATGAAACGTTTGCAACCTAAATGCCAAGCTCGGGGAACATATCAATACCAAAACCATCATCCCGAGCTACGAACAACACCACCGCTGTTCTCACTCATTCTTAACATTAACTTTAACCAACGACAGGATTTCAAAATTAATGCAACATGCTTCAATTAACTGAGCACAGTCACTTTGGGTCTGGAAAACCAGCCGATTTTCCGAGCTCAGAATTCACTCTTGTTAGTGCCAGCGAACGATCTCTTATATTGCTGTGATTAGTTTAATTTACTGTTAGAAGGTTATTCTCGTTTCACTGTCTTTCTCAAACAACTGGGTCAACCACCTGTATTCTCGCTCCGGCCATTGTCACGCTTTCCTTTGCTGTTATTTAGTCTCAGCCCCGTAAAATCCTGGACCCCCAAATAAATCATTACCCTTTTGTTTCTTTCTTGAGTAGCTTAATGTTCTTATCACTCTATGATCCACGGACGGTCGCTTTGCTCCGATCCAACTAATGGCCATTTGTTCGAGTGAGATAAGTTCCGATTCTCTAAACACCATAGCTGAGCGGAGGGTAGTTGTCGATTTTGTTATATAGGCACATGCCTTTTTCAGCTTTTCAGGGATTTTTCACACTTGAGTTGAGAAACTTAATTTTCTAATATATTTCTTCCGTTA
The DNA here is from genome assembly GCA_008508345.1 of Paragonimus westermani. Classification (NCBI taxonomy): domain Eukaryota; kingdom Metazoa; phylum Platyhelminthes; class Trematoda; order Plagiorchiida; family Troglotrematidae; genus Paragonimus; species Paragonimus westermani. Next base: position 24,253 of record QNGE01001846.1, read on the forward strand.
GTATTCTATTAATTTCAGTTTCCGCGAACACCTTCTCATTAACTGCTTCGCAGAGAATTCATCGCCGCTGCCGCTGAATATTGGGGAAGATACTCAATGAATCGCCAGACTGCGTTTCTTAGTGTGAATCTGCATCGTTAGCGAACTAATCGACCAATATGTCTGTGGTATACAGAATCATCGACTAAGTTTTGTTGAGCGCATGTCGGTGCCAAGTTGCTGAGGACGTAACTTTCGTTTCCGGGATGTTAAACAACTTCAGCTGCTCTCACACTGTTGTCTCTTTTTGGATCGTATCGAATAGTCATTATCCTCTCCGACGAGCTTAAAAAATGGTCCAACCCAAGATGGTCATTACAATCTTCGAAGTACCCATGAATTTTTTGGCTGCTCCACCTGCCTGGGGATGTATGAGTGTGAACAAAAGATGACGACAACTCAACCAACCTGACAAATCATGTTTTATACGCGGTATAGCTATTGCTGATGAGTAGTGCTTCTTTCGAAAGAGGCTGGCTGGAAAGTCTATCTGAATGCGAACACTGCGATCAAATGTGAGTGATGGTCAACTTGAAAAAAGAACTATTGCCGTTGTTTGTAACCGTTGCACAGTGGATCCTCATTGGCCAAGTGTATCTGAAAGCTGTAATAGTAGGGTCAGCGCCTGGCGATGTTGACAGATACATAGTTAACCCACGCGAGTGGGATTCAGGTATGACACACGCATCGCGTTGGTCGTGTAATGAACCTCAATAATCTGTATGTAAGCGCCGCCAGAATTCACGACGTCGGTCGTGGAACCCACTTGGATGGCTTGGGAGGAAACGGTCGCGTGCCATTTGAGGAACTTAAGCAAAAGTGCGCGATCATCAGCAGGTCAGGTGTTACAATGAATTCATTTTCCCTACACCAGAGTTGTCAGAATGATAATTGCCCAAAACTACTGAACAAAGTGTAGGTGGCAAAATAATTCTGTCGTTCAGTTATGCAAAATAGTCGGGAATAATAGAAAGTTCTTTGCGGCGAGTATGCCGTTCTAGAGAACGGCGTTTCGTGGTTGCATTCCATTCTCTTCTACGGCCAAAATAACAAGTTGAGAATATCTTTTGATAACGGCTCAGCTATAGTGCACGTGTATCCGCGAGGATTTTCAGTAAGTTATATGTATTAAAGATAGTAACATCATGCTGATAGAGTAATGCTCCATGGTAAGATCATGATTGCCGAGGGTTTGGCGAGAGATATATCAGAGTGGTAAGAAAGTTAAATGTAAGATACAAACCAAAGAGGTTTTTGTAAAAGCGGGTAACACCCTGATAAGCACCAAGCGCTTCTGATTATGTCTGAGCATAGCCACTCCCTGCTGGACTAGGGAGTCTCGAAATATGTGAAAGATATGTCCATTCCTTTCTAGTACAGCGGTGACGACTGTGAAAAACACATTTGTAGGCACTGTGGAAGAAAGCTTGTGGGAGAATTGTGATAGGCTAACGCTTGCTGTAAGAAAGCTCAGCAAACGAAGCAGTTTTGTCACACGAACATCGATTCATGCAGAGTTACTGATGAGTAATCGATGATTTGGTTCATTTTCAAGTTGAACATCACTCACATTTGATCGCAGCGTTCGCATTCAGATAGACTTTCCAGCCAGCCTCTTTCGAAAAGAAGCACTAGACTCGAGTTTCGCTCTCATTAGAGC
>QNGE01001846.1:26748-47811 GCA_008508345.1 Paragonimus westermani
TGGCAAGGATATGCACTACTGACGAGCTCTAATGAGAGCGAAACTCGAGTCTAGTGCTTCTTTTCGAAAGAGGCTGGCTGGAAAGTCTATCTGAATGCGAACGCTGCGATCAAATGTGAGTGATAATCATACAAATTTGAGAATATGGCTTAGGAAAGAGGTTCAGTTTTTCGTGTGCATCGTGGAATAGGGTTAGAGGATATTGGGACGAGTCCATAAGTTAACGCGACCAAGCAAGTCTTTGGAGTGGGGGCCTTAGACACAAATGAATATCACCCTGGATGGGGTGGAGAACCAGGTTTAATCAACCGGATGTCGCAGACGGTCGTTACAGTCGTCACAGCTATACACTGTCGTCATCACAATAGTAGAACATACTGTGTCGGTGATGTTACTTTGACAACTGTTCACATCAAGCGCGACCTAGGCACCGGTGTCATAATATACCGATCCCCTAGTACTGGGATTGTGCAGCTGGTGAACAGGGCTAGTGTAAGGCTACGAACATTCCTCAGGGTTCTCGAAGTATTCAAATGGAAATTTCTTACGCACCTACTACACAGTGGCAAGGCCACCACTAGAAGTCAACATTCAAGTATGTGAGCTGTACTGTAGGAGTTAGCCGGATGAGAATCACCAGGAGAATTGTAGGTCTGCTTTCTTATCCTACAGGTCTTTGTGGGACGACCTCATGCTAGCATGCAGAATTCTATGCTTTTCGAAGGGTATACAGCTAAAGCCTTTTCACTATTACTGAAAAAGTGATTCTCAGGGCTAATCTGTGCAAGGTTTCTCTAACACGTAGCAGTCGCTTATATGAGAGGCATCGTTTTACCTTTCGAGTCTATTATACGTGGTACACACTCTTGGCTGTTATTTTTATAGCATTGTCAGCTAGTGAATTTAAGGAGCAGCTAGACCACCGGATTATCTCAAGTTGGCCACTGGCAGTCTGGAATGTATAACCCTGTGCACCTTCGTCTTTTCTTCCACTTTTTCCTTCTTCCTTTCCATTATTTCTTATTCTACACAAGTGGTATGCAACAAAGTAGTGCAACCTTTCAAGGTGCTCGATTGCTGCTAGCTGCTGTAACTTGCTCTGAAACAACACGTTTCGTGTCACCGTTTCATACCAAAACACTTCGAGGCGAGGGCACTGTCCGGGTATTATACTTTTGGCTTTACAAGAAACCACTGAGGTTTGTGGAACGAAAATAACTGCCGAAGGCTTCAGAATACAACAGTTAACGAGGTACAGCGATTATATTTCGGGTTAAAAGATATCAGCAGGATACGGAGTACGGCAAACCGACTAGATCCGGATGGGTGTTCGGCATCTAACAAGTGCATTAATCGTTTGTCTCTGAAAAGGTAATAGATCGAGTAAATAAGTTGCTACTACCACCAACAGCATCCCCGGAAAACTACGTCAACTTGGTCTTCGAGAGATTTTCTTCGGAAGGCTTTGAATTTGAGGCAGGTAGGAACACACTTTCAAATCTACCGGAAACCCCATCTAACCCGGTGGTCGAGCACAAGGATGACGATTTTCACTATTTTTATGAAAGTGCAAAGTCCCTTTGTAACATGCTGCCAAAAACTCAGGAAGCCCCAAAAAATTGGCTCCGATGTACATGAAATAAAGCCTTGAATCCAACTGACGATGATGAAGTAACCAGAATTCCAAGCACGCTTTACTAATTCGTTCACACCACTCGAGATGCTGTTTCCCCACAGCTGCTTACTGGTATCCGGACATTATGTCGAACATACCTGGAGTTCTCGGTCACCAGGGCTCATAGACTGCTAATTTGTGGCATTAGCCGTTTTGGTCTGTTGATTCCCTCACAAATTTTGGGCGAATATTGTGTCGTCAGTCAATCCGAATCCTCATCTAATGTGCTTTCTGAGCGATTCTCTGAAGTATCATGCAACCCTCTCTCTCAATTTTGGCTGGTGAGTCTCATCTGTTATACCTCGCCCGGTCGTTATCCGTTACATTTTGCAGTACCCCATCCTTAGTTCCATAATTAATTATTGGAGAATAATAGCGGCTTAATTTTGGAAAAGTCGATTATTGTGTTAATTTGACTTGAAGGCTTGTGCCGTAGAATGTTCGGAAGATACTGTTTTTATCAAATAAACTCAATTTCTCTCGAAATTCTCCATCGGTGGTCAGTGGCTTCGCCAAAATGGACCCAAACATTCGCTGCGCTAGTTTTGTCCACCCTATCAATTACTTACATTCAATGATTTCCAGTGGCTGAACACGGCCGTCTTTTCATCCAAAGTTTGCAAAACCTCCGAGGGTTTATATTTACTTGTAAAATAACCTCTCTTTGTTCTTTTCTGCCAACTTAACCAATGGCAAATCAAGCGGGCACTCAGAAGGATGATAATGGTGCTTCCAAAACTCCATGTTCCTTTGCGGCTGACTGCAACGGGTCCTGTAAAGCACCAACTTGAGTTAATCCATGGGTCAGGGCGCGCGGTAAATGCCACACGTGAGTTCACCGCAAATGTGGCTGTTCGATTCAGGCTATAGTTTACACGGCACTTGTTCAACGTACTACGGGTGGCCCGGTTCATTTATGCGCAGTCTGTTAGTAGTCGCATGTGAAAGTCAAACTCAACTTCAGCAATTCAAAGTTGAAAATGGCAATATTGGCAGTGACTGTGGAAACTCATTATTGCCGCAAGCGCTCACAGAAGCTGGCCAATAAGGGAGGCCAAAAAGTTGGAATAAGTCGCATAAAATTATGCCCAACCCTGTGAGGGTCTTTCACTCAAATGGCTTGCTCCCAAGACCACCATTCTCCATATAATCTACCGAAGACTGAGCCAGTGGACGGGCGCAGCTATCAAAACTACATGGCAACACAAGGCGAACAGCTCTCTCTAGTACACTCAGCGGTCTCTCTACATCACAATTGCTATCCCCGGCGAACAAGCTTCCTAAAACAAACCCAGATGTCGCAACCAGTACTTTAACACCTACGCTTGAAGAACCTTTTAACATTTATCTACTTCACGATTATATTTGAAGTGTTCTAACAACATTGTTGGACTGGGGAGTATCCTCGTGATAAACCACAAACACCGCCGCCCAGCCCATGATCTCAGTAGATCAGATGGTCAGGACTTGAAAATGTTACTTTGGATTCACTAGAGAATGTGGAAGAGGTCTTGTTAGCGGCTTTCATCATCTTGGCGAAACAGGTAAATGAGCATACTAGAGTTGAGCGGATAAGACCAAAGGGCGTTAAGCTGACATGAAGTTTCATGTAGATGCACCGCGCAAGTAACAGACCAACGGGAAATTAACTACCGTAAACACACCTGGTAGCAAGGTTTTCGTGTTGGTTATGGAAGTAAGTGGTATTTACCCCGTTGCTCTGAACTATGGAGGAAAAGACCTCACTGCTTCTTATTAATATTTGTACACTTTCTCTAACATCTGGTTCCTTTCTTCTTCAGTGGAGAAAGTCTACACTTAATCCCCGCTACAAAAGAGGCTCGCGTCTTGACGTCAGCAATTGTCGTCCCATTAACCATACTTCAATTTGTTCTAGGGTGTTCAAAAGGATAACAAATGCAGCATCGTCGGATTTTTATTATTACGAAACCTTATTAACAACTCCAAGCATGGGTTCCTCAACAAACGTTCTTGCATGACGTGCCAACTAGAATTTCTTAATCATGTGAAGAATCTACTGACGCGGGTGAGGCGATTATCATTATATTGTTGGACATGGCGAAGGCTTTCGATCGTTAGCCTCATAAGCGTCTTCTGCTCAAAATAACATCCCTTAGTCTGTGTGAGCCATTGCTTAGCTGGTTTCCTTCATACCTTACAGGTCGCACACAAACAGTAAAAATGGGAAACAATAGCTCAACGCCTAGATCAGTCACTCGTGGGCTGATACAAGGAAGTGTTTTGGGACCGTTATTCTTTCTCATATATGAAAACTATACATGTCAAATTATTGAGCACGGCAAACTACTCATATTTGCTGATGATATCAAACTTGTTTACAGCTTTCATCCTGGCAATCTAAATCCATGTTTAGAAAATATACGGGAGGATTTCATGTCATTAGAGACTTGGTGTCAAACTTGGCTGATTAAATTTTCAGCTAAAAAATCCGTTATCGTTGTGCATGGTTGTCACGTACCAGATGGCTTTACAACGCCAAACGGTCACAGCACACCAACCGCGAACACAGTACGTGACTTGATTTACGCTACTCAAACTCATTCTCTAAAACTACACGGACTACAGATTATATTAAACACTCATTCTTCGTACCTGCTGCACGATTACGCCCTTATGAACTATGTGTACGACCCCAGTTTGAGTACCGCACGTTCGTATATTGCCACCTGCGCAAGTCTGGTAGGCTCACATTGGAAAGCTTCCAACGTGCATTTAAGAAAAGTTTATTGGGTTAACCATTTCTCTGAGCTACAGGGAGATTGCCAGACGCTTGCAATTGATCCTTCGTAGTTATGTTGACTCAATATTAACTTTGCTCTCATGTGTAATCTTGTTTACGGCAATAAATTCGCCGTTAGCTTCGCGACTCGCTTGCAACAGAGGTCGAAGTATAACCTTAGAAACAAAGACTTCACCTTGGCAGCTCTTAAGTCCCAGAAAAACTGAGTTCAAATGTTCTCCTAGTAACATTCCTACATTCGGAACAAACCCCAGTACACAATTAGAGCCAGTGAGAATACGCACCGATTCAAACGAAGCTCACAAAAACTTTCCTAACCTTGACGGTCGTCAAGTCCATCTTCAAGCTCTACCTGTCTAAGGAGGTTATCTTTGAAAACGGACCTGATAACATCTGATGAAAAAACCTCTCTGTTGCGTGATCTTACGTCACGTACCCATCGAACCGATCAAAACTACGGATTTCAGGATAGATCTTGCACTTTCAGGCTTGCCAGTAAACAAGGAAACATGTCTGTAGTCAACACGTACAGGTGCCAGTACACATATGCCCGTTAGTAATAACCCAGTCATCCTGGCACTCCCTTACTACATACTTAGTGGTAGCTTGTGTGTTTGTGTTGCAAACAACCATACAAAAGCTGAGCATGCGAAAATTGTTTGAAGAACGAAAACAGTCACTCAACCTGTGCGTCTCATATTTGCACAATAACCTTGAGTCGCAACTCTTCCCTTTCCTCCTACTGATAGACCACCCGGCAACCTCTCGGAATTGTCAGACATTGTTCTCATTTTGTATACCGACCGTACAGGGATAGTTGACATTTAAATCCAGCAGTAATCGTATTCTAGAGGAAGCTGATAATCGACCTATTCTCGCGTTTTTTGATAGCAGCTGTTCGCATATTGTGTATATTTAATTAAGTTACACAATTCTGTTAACGTCACAGAAGGTTATGTCAGAATGTCACACGTTCTATTGTTCGTCATAGCTCACACAGTTAGTTTTACGTTCTCCCGGTTATCGCGTGATTTCGCTTTCCATTCTTGGTCTCACCGATATATCCCACGCCAGAAAACATTCTACCCCTCCGAACACCCAAAATTCCGCATATCGCGAGCTCCTGAAAATTTTTTGGAAGTTGAACGTAGACCGACGTCCGGTCGAGAGGTCCATCCGTTCCCCGCTAAAGTATATGCGTTCCAACTTCCCTCCATCATAAAAATTTCTGCACGTTTTCCCGGGACTATTCACATGGAATAATGACCAAATTCTTCAACAATACATCCATTCCATCACCCAAGCATCTCTCTTTTGGTAAGACCTTGTGCATTAGTCCAGCGATCACCTTTTGGAGTCCCAATTGATGTAAATTTCAACTATTATATCCAGTTGTGTAGATCCCAATTACTCTCATCTCAGAAATGTTGCTCAGTTTTATTCCTAAAATTGTATTTTCCTCTCATATATTGTCCATTTTGTTGTTCTACTCACATGGCTGTCTCATTTTAATGTTTACAATAATGGTGTTCAACTGTGTATATGCTTAACTATTTGTAAGTTGGTCACGCTTTCCTAAGCGTGTCTCTCGCAAATGAGTTGGAAACATACCATGATTATTACTTCCTTTGGTCCACGAATAATTAGCTTGCAACCAAAGTCGTGGATGTCGGCAACCAAAGCAATCCTAAGGTTGTCTCTGGCACCAATTTACCATCAGCTCCATTCGACCACCTCACCACTTCCATTAACTGGTAGTAAGTTCTGAAGGGTGATTTCGGGTCAGTGCACAGAGTATGCGGAGAATATTATCTGGGTTGTACGGCCTATGTGATAACTACTCCCCGTATTTGGTCACTACCACTGGGCTGTGGTTGAAGCCGGATATCAAGGATAACAAACTTTCTTCACGGGGACTAAGTATCCTCCACTGCGATTAAGAAAGGAGTCGAAATGATGGAGTGGTGATGCGCTTATCTGAGCACCTCAATATCTCTGTGATGAAAAATTCCCATCCCACAAAACTACCAGATTCTCTCAGGCGGTTCTTCAAACCCGCAGTAGTTCAACGTGCACAGCAGATGTCACCTATCGTCATCAGAGCAGCAAGACGCATGATGACAAAAAGTTATCGCAGTCTTGCAGCTTGCCGACGGAAACGATTTCTGAAATATTCTCACTATAAGAGACTTTAAAACTCCTCAAGTGGATCTCCAGATGCTGTGCGTACCCAACAAACCTGAATTCATGGCTGTCAGACTTCCTTATATCAGCTCAGACTAAGGTCTAACGGAACACACACACAACACAACAAGACGGACCTTAGGCGCTATACAATCTCGACAGGACTTTATAGTATCAAATAAACCCACGATGATGCAGAAAAATCGGCTCAATTCGCCCGTGTTAGGCGACCATGTCGCTGCGTTACTTGATTTTATTTGCAGCATCATGTAGCTGGGCAGTGCTCCCGGAAACCGCCGTACATTTTACGGTGCAAACATACTGGTCTTAAACGGGATCCTGAGTAGAGGAAACTGATGACCATAGACGACTTGTGGGTAAATGTGAGGAAATCTCGGTTCACCATTTATCCAAACCCCGACACAACAGAAGATCTGACAGACGGCCAATCTAAATATCGCGTTAAAGATACAACATCATGATTGGACGAACCGTCTCAGTGTTGTACCTTCCGTTATTCGCTAATTCAGTTGTTCCGTATTTCACCAATTAACACACGGTTTATGATGTTGCATGTGCTAATGAGATCAGCCAATGACAAGTTGTTATTTCTTCAATACTGTTGTACATTCATGAATTCGGTGTCTCAATTCATGAATAACAACTATTTACTACTATCAGTGCCAGGTGTGTTCCTTATTACTTGCGCGGGAGGTTTGAGTTCAAGTACGATTCCTAGGACTATTTGAAGTCCCTAATTCTGAATATTACAGTAAACTAGAGGGCCATCCCTCCCCAGGCCACCCAAAAGTTATGGCATCTCAGTCCTGTGCAACCGACAAATGTAAGACATCGGCTGAAATGTGAAACACTCGCAAGGCACGAGGTCCGTTTCAGTTCGGATGTTTTAAGGAGAAGTCTCTGCTTTACATGGCGTCGTGCGAAGAGATGCAGCTCAGCAATCAGACATGACTGTGATTCATGTCAGGGCAATGTCGAACTCAAAGGCGACCTACGCATACCTTTCCATGGTATCCAAGTCTAAATCAGGTGTACTCGATGTTGAGGTCTCGGAGAGAAGTACCAAAACAAACAGTGTGGCGGTTGAAGTTATTGCATGAAAACTGTACAGAACCCGAACACACGTGGCATCGCAGCAACTTTGTAATTCATCACTCAGTGCCGTCGATATTCATGTGAAAATCAGGATATCTCAAGCCTCTGTCGCCAAGAGGTTTGAAGGTCTACAGACGTGCAAGTTACTTTGCCTGGACAATATACCACTTGGTTTCCTCAAAGGGTAAGTGGACTCCTTAGTGACTTCATTGCACACTATTTTTCACTGGTTGAGCTACAGCGAAACCTACAGTGACCAGAAGCATTGTCACTTATTGTCTCCTCAGAAGATGCATGTGTGTGGCAATAAGACAAACTACTGTCTCATCGTTTTACTCTCATCCATGTCGGAGGTCCTAAAAAGCTCAGCCGACAACCACGTTAGACGCCGCATAACTGCCTTACACATCAACGCATGGATTCCGTCAGGGATACTCGTACACAATTGACTTAATGTTGGCAAACGACCCACGGACCAGAATAGACGATTCTGGAAGCGGCGTGGACAGTGCTTGTTCAGATTTTGCTGGAACTTTCGTCACGGTAGATCGCAATATTTTGCTAATCAAAGTGAAGTCCTATAGCGCACTGAGCCAGCTGTTAGCCTTACGAAAAGACTAGTTGTCGAGCAAGACTTTCAGTGTAAGTGTCCACCTTATTTCCAGGGGGCTACATCAGGGCTACACCATCAGACCATTGTTCACTTGATGTTCAATAATGATGTCACTACCACTAGGCGGTGTAGGTGCCTGGGTTACGCATATGGTAGGAAGACCTGGATGCTAGCGCAGACCTCAGAGGATGAGTACTCACTTCAGACTGACACACAAACCATGCCCCTGAGCAGAAGAAAACCGTCTACTCTTCAATGTTAACAAATGCATCTTCCTTTACACCCATCAGACTGGTCTAATAAATAACAGGGGTCCCGCCTCAATTGGTAACCCGGAAACGTGATCTAGGTATTCTTACTCAAGAAGACCCGGGCTTTTCCCATAACACAACATTCTAGCGCGCACATCTAACAGTGGTCTGCGTTTAACAGAAGGCAACCCAGTCACACAGACTCTCCTTGTTTCTCAAACTTATTCTGCGGTTTGGCTTAGGTACGTCTGGAGATGAACGTCAGAGCCGGTTCCCCTGTTCCTAGACAGGACATTAGGACAGGTGATAACGTTCGTAGAACAAAACGAATTTTGAAAATTAAAGCCATTGTTTTCTGCCTCGAAGCTTGATGAACTGAACACAATCAATCTGGAACACTGAAGTCCTCGCAAGGATGCGACAGATATCCACAGAGTTTTGCATGGTCCTAACCACCACCACCTCGAACCCAAAAACGTAGGTCCAACCAAAGAACTTTCCTTTTTCTATGTGAGTACACATGCACTGGAACAACGTTTTTGAGAAAGTTGTTACGACAGAAATCGCGGACGAGTTCAAACGATTATCCGATATGTATAACGCCCCTGTATATTTCCTGACCCACGAGCAACCATACAAATTCCGAACGCGCGTTCTGAACCCAAAAATACTTTGTCCATATAACGCATACGTATAGAGACAAGCACGTGTTTCAACAGCCATTAACCCCCTTTTTACATCCATTTCACTACTATAATTTTGCCAGGAAATCCTCTGATCCTCGACGACAATCCCTGGTGTATGTAGTGTCTTCAATCTAGGTTGTATTAGAACTGAATGAACCGCGAACTGTGGGAAACAGGTCAATTCCATTATGTTCTTATTCGTTGTACTGTTGGCGTACAGTCATCACAAAACTTCCTATTGCTATGTTTTCATCAGTTTCCAGCCAGTGCAGTAGTTATTCTTCACCTGAAGTTGTCGTTGCAGTGCGCCCACAGACGAATGTGCGAACACATTTCTTCTTCTCTGAGACCAAGAAGCAGGTCATCTGCAAGTCCAGAACCTCTAGATTATCAAAACATTACGGTTATGGAATATATTCGCTTATTCGAAGCACTGGTAGCGAACAGCGCAAACAAGGCAAGGAAATCCCAAAGACTGTTACTCGATAAAGCAGTGATAAACCCTATTTATCACCACACACCTCGTGTGACTCAAGCCAAGTCAGGAGTTTCACAGATTCTCAGGCTAGACGGCCAACCCAGTGATGACGAATAGGAGGCAGTAAACACACTCGCTGAACACCACGACAAAGTATTCGTTTGTGGGCGACCAGGAATCACTAGTAATTTACACGATACCTTCTCAACAGAGTACGCTAAACATTGCCGAACAATGTTTCAACGCAGGACATACAGCATGAAAACTGGCGAACTCAAAAGTGAGAAAATCTGCAGGCTGTGATGAGGTCACAGCAACGCTGCTTCAAGTATGCGCAGACGTCTCGTTACACCCATTAGTTATGTTATTTCACCTATCACTGAAGTTACGGAAAGCTCTCGTCGAGTGGAAAAAGTGTACGGTATCTCTAATATTTAACTCAGGGGGTCATTCAGTCCATCAAAACTGTAGTCCTGTGACAGTCATGTCACTAAATCTCAAAGTTATTGAAAGCTTGACTGGCGATGCTATGTGGAAGTTCTTGAAACCTAATGGACATTAGCACACAACTCATCACGGCTTCCGTGATACTAAATTATGCTAGGCAAACCTCATGGAGACAATTAGCCAGTGGACGTCTGCTATGGACGCCGCCGTAATCACGGGTATATTATTCCTAGACTTCTCAAGAGTATTCAGTTGTGTGACTCATACCTTATCAATCAAACCTAGAGCACTGAGGTTTGTGAGTGGTTGGGTGTCTTCACGACTATTCGTGAGCCTGTTCTTTCCAAGATCTGTGTCAGCATAGTCATTTAAAATGGCGCCTTTCAGCGGGGACCCTTAAGTTCCACTCTTGAGCACCGGATGTTCATACTATTCGTGGGCGAAGCACCCGACTTGGTGGGTCTCAAAGTATTGCTCTATGACGATACCAAAAAGCTTATTCGGATTGATTCCGTACGCCGGACCTGCTTATCTCGACTAGCGGTGAGCTGTTAGGGGCTTGGTGTCTCTTTACAAGATCCTTCGCAATTTGGTGCGCGTTCATGATAGCTCCAGGCACAATCTGCTCGGCCACTCGTCGAGGAAAAACCAGCGGCGCCTACGCCATCATTTTCCTGCGTGACGTTTTTGCCCATGGGACTTGTTGATGGAAACGGCACTGCAGGCTGCTAATCCCCGGTCATTTGAACGGGGGACGGATGAGCACATCGAGGGAAATTGTCCACATGCAACGTTTGATATCCCAACTGTCGCCTTCAATGGGAGCCCAACCCGGACCGAGTAACCCAACTAACTGGCAGCCCCCAGATTTTTGTTGCTTGCCCAGTGTTCGCCTGTCTGTTCATCAAATGCTCGCTGCATGCCCGCTTTCTCTATTCAGCAAGTCTGGAATTTGTTTGATGACCAGAATACTTTTGACTCATTGTTATTTGTCTACGAATCTCATCTGTTCATCTCTGTCTTTTTTCTTCACTCAGTCCGACGAAACCACCGCAAAAGTACATGAAAATCTGTGACCCAATCTGGGCCAATTTGAAGCTGTTTTTGTGAGCCGTGGTTTTCTGTCCACCGTAGCACAGTATCACCACGGATCCTCCTGAGCTCAAAAAAGTAGTCTGCTATCCGTGACCAAACCATCAGCCGACATTCAGAACAGAATTCTTCGAAAACTGAAGTATCCAGACCCGAAAATCTTCGTGAAACCTACTGAACCTACCCGGTCAACACGTGTGACTCTCATGAAAGTGTCGACAGTTCTATGGGTGTCGTATGGGTATCCTGCTACGCGGTGGTGTAGACTGTTGTTTGGACGCTTAACTGGGAGGATTTAAACACGTGGTGTTTCTGAAGCCAGATAAAGTTTCTGGTGTTGTCATCAGGAAAAAGAACGAGTACATGATGCAGATGAATACCATTTTGGAAGACCAACGAAAGTTTAAGAAAGATAAAACGAGTGAAAATAACATAACGTTGGAAAAGCAAATAGCGAGACAACTTCACATACTGCTGTTGCACAGCCACATATCTGAGAAGCAATATAGGCACATGAAGCCAATCGGCACGGAAACATCACGAATGAGAGGTGCGCCAAAAATACACAAGGATGGAACACCCCTGCAACCAATTTTGTGTATGAACAATTCGGCATATCATAAAGTTGCTCGATGGCTGGTTGAAATTTTGGACCCCATTCGTAAACTGTTATCTCCCCATTGCCTGAAAGATTCTTTTGAACTAGTCGAGACATTAGAACGCGTGTCGGTGAGTTCACAAACTATGTATTCCATTGACGTGGATTCCCTTTTCACTAACGTTCCTCTTCATGAGACAGTGGAGTTTCTGTGTGATTTTATCTCCAGCCAAAACTGTGATATAGGTATTCCACTTGAATATCTTAAGGATATCATTTTATTGTGTGCAGAAAATATCAGGTTCAATTTTGAAGGGCTTCCTTATAGACAAGTGGACGGAGTGGCTATGGGTGGTCCGTTAGGCCCAACATTAGCCGATATCTTCTTGGGAACGAGTGAACGGCAAGTCTGTGATAATATTGCCGAGATCTCATCGTACAAGCGGTATCTTGATGATATTTTGATTTTTACGGATACTGATCATTTTGATTTATTTTTTAATCTTCTTAACTCTATTCATCCGAACCTATCATTGTCTCACGAAAAGGAATCAAACGACAGTTTAGCATTTTTAGATGTACTCATCACTAGGTGTCGGGATGGAAAATTACAGCGATCGATCCATCGCAAAGCAACATGGGGCGGACAATATCTACAGTTCTCCAGTTTTGCTCCGATAGCATACAAGCGGGGTTTGATCAAGACTCTATTTCACAGGGCCAGTCGTATTTGCACTCCTGATAAGCTGCAAAGTGAACAAGAAATGCTGAAGAAAACGCTGCTGGCAAACGGATATCCCGAAAAGTTCATAGATATTCACAGCAAGGCGACCAAATGCAAGGAACCAGTGCAAACAGCTCAAAAGAAAGATATATTTTTATTTTTGCAATTCAAAGGCGATCATCTGGCAAATGACATCAAGCACAAACTGAAGTGTGCCCTATCCCGGACGTATACGGCTGCCCAATTACGCTTGGTTCAAACCACCAAAGGACTCGTTCTACACAATCGCGAACGCAGTCGGTCTGACCATTCTGTCTCTCACGTTGTCTATCAGTTCACTTGCAGTTGCGGTGACGTTTACATGGGCAGAACAAACCGACGGCTATCTCAGTGGGTGGCGAACACATCCCAAACTAGCTAAAACAGCGCAAGACACAACTGAAAACCGATGGATCGGTTACTTGAAGCCCTGCGTCAACGATTGCCAGGTCACCAGGTGGTCCTACTTAACTCTATCAAAATATTGTTACGTCAGCAGAACCCTAAGCTACTGGCCTTTAACGAAGCCTTGCTGATTAGAGCTCACCAGCCGGCGCTGTGTGCACAAAAGTGGGTGGAGCAACCTATAGGATTGCCGTGGTGGTAATAACAATACGTGACGTGATTGTATGCGTGCTCATACCCTATCTCCAATTGTCTGTCATATATAACTTGCACGTTTTACGTTTGTGATTGATGAGAGTAAACGAAATGCTAACATATCGCAACATATGTCTTCTTTCTGCGCTGATGAGCTTAACCAGTCACTGACCTACAAAATCAGCATGAGATATAAGGTGTGGTACACGAGGGGAGAAAGTGGTGGGCAACTTCAGCCAGAAGGCGCTTGTTTGTTTTCGCCAAAGTCGAAAAATCCGTTGCACGGAAATTTAAAAATTGCGTCACGTAAAGACTGCGTGGGTTCTCGTGATCTAGTGTTCGGCGCGTTAAAAGATATACAAATTGTGAAACTTTCAGAGACGCGAAGAAAACGTTGCTGATGAAAATGACCGCACTTTTCTGTTACCATCTCCATAACCCCTGTAAGATTTGTCGCTGACAGACAGCATGAAAAATTGGTGCATACACGCAGACGGAGGTTGGGATGGTGAAGGCCTCGGAGAAACATTCGGATGAATTGCTACTCAGTGACTTATCAAGTACTTTCGCTGGGTTGGCCTCTCTAGGTTTGTTGTTGGATGTGCCACCACGTTAAATAGCTAAACATGCGAGTGGCATTTAACGGACGCACCCAATGTAACGGAATATCTTCCCGAAAGGAAATTATCACAAGAAGTCGCCTGAAGTATTGCGCTTCGAAATGACTTGTCAATGATTGCAGTCAATGTATTGCAAAGTGAACTGCGTCATTTATATCTACACTTACCGGTGGATGCCAGAACTTTTTTGAGTTCCACACGCACACCAGAAAGTAGGACAGTTGGTGGGGTACTTTATGTTCACTTCGGTTTTGGGAAAGTTCACTGGCAGTGCGACGCTCTTTGGATGCAGCTGCAGTTCAGTGAAGTAAGTTTGCTTAAGAACATCCGTACACAACTGTTGTCAATTTTTGGTCGTTTAATCAATCTCAAAACAGCCGTGTTCATCGTCAACATATTCAGTGATCAAGCGAAGCCCGCAGATGTGATGGAATATTGCTTGATGGCTCCTGCGGACAAAACAGGATTCTCCCCTCAGGTAAAGCAACAGCGGTACTTCTCATGCGAGGAGATCTGTGTGAGTGATGTACGTGCAATGATCACGTCCCATGTGTTTGGTGTATACGCGGTGATTACGCTCCCGGGTCTGACCATAGGATTTGTTCCCACCTCCAGCAGGCGTGTCACCATTGGAAGCTCTACCGATTGATGTGGTGCACTCTTTCCCTTTGACTTATATGCAGTTGGTGTGCGTAGGTGTCATGAAGAAGTCCATCAATCCGTGGCTTTACACAAGCATTCGAAGAAATGTCCAGCTGTTGCACGCTGCCATCCGCCAGACCAACCAACAAACTAATGACAACAGATGTGCAATAACATTTGACTTCCAGAGGAAGTGCCGCACGTTGGACGATGGAAGTAAGCGGAAAGCATGCGATTTCCGTCACTTTCTTCTCACTTCAGGCCAACTGGTTCTATCCAACATTATGAATGTAACGAAGTTCGGAAACTTCCGGAATCTGTCTCATTGAATTTACTCTGTCAGCAAAAGACAGTAAGCATCGCATTGTTTATCATTTGTTGAGAGGATGATCGTCAAAATCGTTGACCGGTTTGGCAATTTATATGGCGAAGGGGAGAGAGGGTTTAACGTTCAGTGATTAACACACTTACCTGAATACGTTCGAAGAGGTCCACCTCTCACACATAACCCGTTTGAGGCGACTGATGCGCTGTTCAACTTTGCCGGCTTCGTAACAGTTCGGCAGGCTTGCTGAAAGACAAGAATGTGGGTTTTTGGCGGAGAGCTCACAAAGTATGATGTTTTGTGCCCCCGTCCACCGTCACTGTGCAACCATGATACTGATGTTGTACTTGGTGGCACGTCTTACTTCGAAAACTGCCTAGCAATTGCATGATATTGGAAAGTGCGCCGGCCGTCATGAAACTCACCACTGGTGGGAGAATGCTGCCAGGGTGGTGTACTGGAATAGAGTTTTTCTTCGAATACCACACTTTGCCCGTCGAGTGGAACATTCTTTCGTGCTGCAATTTATTATTCACAACTTGTTGGGGAACTACCATTGACATTTCTACGTTCTGAATTGAAGAGTCATATGGGTGTTTATTGCATTAAGCACAAAACTAAGAATTGACGTGCCGAACTTTTTTGCCTATATCAAATGCGTCACGATTGCACGGGCCATTAATTTCATGTGCACAGCGTCATCCTGGAGAAGCTCTCTCAGTTGTCCTCCTCTGACGCCAGATTTTACTTGGAGAACGGGGAAAAGCGCGTAGTGCATGCTGTCAACCTTACTTTTTCAGCTTGTCCAGTAAACCAATTTTCAAGTCGGACTTCACAGCGGGTGAAGGTGATATACCCAGAGATGGGGCCTTCAATGTGGACGCCGAATATTCACCGTCACATCCGTCAATGCAGTACGTGGTCAATGCATTTGACAGCGCTACCAAGTAAACGGTAAAATAGCTGAGGTGAAGCCCGACATGTAGCTCCCTAGTGAGGAACCCAAATAAATCTAATATATTTGACAGCACTGCACTTTTTACGGCCATGAAATAAAAGACGAACACGCACCCTCAGGCCTTCGGACGATTGTCCGATTAACATTCCGGTGAACTTTGTCGAGAATGTTCAAATCTTGAAAAAGCAATAGGAAACTCGCAGCTTCCAACTGAAGATGGTGACGTATTTGAATGAACACTGACGCACATATGAGTTGATTACGTTGATGGTAGTGACGGAAGAACAATTTGATATTTCGCACGAAACACACTGGACTAGGTGATCGCGGACGAACTGGCGAACAACATCAACTGGAGGGGCATGATTAACAAGTTCTCGTTCGCGCCTACACCCCATATTGAATCGTTCGCTAACAATTCAAGTTCACACCGAGTTACGCGTATTATGTGGATCCAGTAAATGCCTCTCACTATTCAACGACAGAGATAATCTACCCTCAAAACGGTTAACGAGAAGGCGCTCGTAATAACTGGATTTAATACGATACTAATTGAATCGAATGTGAAAATCCTCAGAAATCAAAGAAAGTGCCCGCACAACAAATTGACAACCAGGCTCCGATCAACAATGGTGGACGATAAAACGGGTCGAGCTCGCTCAAACAAAAAGGTCATTGGTTTGGTCAGAGCAAAACGACTGTTAATGCATCGAGAAACGACGGGAATGATAAGTTCCTCGAGAAAAAATATGAAGGAAAAATGTCTAATTTCGGCATTTAGAAGTTTTAGGGCTCGGACTAAATAGGGGTAAGGAAAACAGTCAAAGTAGATGGTGTTAGAAAAAGGATGAATAATGTATCTCATTTGTGGAAGAGAACGAAGCGTAGCGCCACCTGTCAACATCATGCAAACCTCAGCAGTCTCTAAATAACGCAACAAACCGTGACAAAATCATTACCCCAGTTTCCGCTAACTGTGGGTATGTTTACCAATACACTGACAGGTAAAGTGCGCAGTTTTACAGTGCGCCAGAGGTTCCCCAGTTCTTCACACAATATTGTCGTAGAGAAACTACGGAGATAGATCCGGAAAGATAGAAAGCTAGAGCTGCCGATAAGAAAATCCCACGGACACACGGATCCACTGAACGAAAAATGGAATATCTACGACTATATGACTTCGGTTGTGAATTTCCTACTGTAAACGTGCTTTCAACATAATTTTCATAGATTTGTGGCGTGAGAAGCCCTCATGGTATTTCGTGACATGTCAGGAGTTATGTTCGTAGAAACGCCAGGGTTACTCGTCGTCAGTATAATCTTCGAATTACGTGTGGAGTCAAAAAATGTAGCATAAGCGGTGCTACGCTGAGATTCTTATGACTGTTCTATAGGTCACCAGCAAATGTTTAGTTGGGACGCCGAGAAGCCTAGGTTCAAATCTTCTCGGCTTTGATTCCGTGGATCAGAACTAACGTAAGTTTCAGAACGCAATTCAGAGAGTGGATGACTTATTTATACCACTCAAAATGTGCAATTTCTCTTTCCGGCCACCCCTTCCACGCAGGATACTTCGTCTTCTCGATAACCGTTCCCATTTATTCGCGAAGCATAAGCTTACAGGAAACTCAGAGGACCTAAGCACGTTCCAAATTGTCCGAAACAGGTTTAGGCGGGATATCCGCGAACAAAACAAACTCGTACAAGAGAAAATCTTATTTCGAGCCCACCGGAACAAAAGCTTCTCATTTAAGTTTATGCGGCCAATAGGGAAGTACAAACCTTCAACTCTTTCTTTATGACTGTCCAATAGGGAGACTTCATCTCACTCCCTAGCTGCAGCCGAGTTATTCAGGGACAGCTACTTGGCAGTTTACAAAGTTGCATCTCCGGACAGGCATCCTGTCCTACCGCTGCAGAAGTTCAGGCAACCACTCGTTATCGTTGAGTTTTCTATGCTAGATGTTGAAGACCTTTACTCAGGGTTAATTCATACAGCGCAATGGATCCTGACATGATCCATCCCAGAATACTCAAAGAAGCAGCTGTTAGTTTGCCTGAACCCCTTTATAAGCTGTCTAAGCAAACACTCCAAACTAGCATTCTCCCTAGCGCATGGAAAGAGGCGACATTCACACCCATATTCAGAGTGGGTGACCGGGACTCTCCGGCTAGCTATCGGCCAGTCAGCCTCACTAGCATCCCGTGCAAAATAATGGACCGCCTACTAAAGCGCGCCGTACTCAGTCACTTCTTATCAAATAATCTTTTCTCTCCCATCCAGCATGGCTTCCTTCCTAATCGTTCATGCATAACAAACATGCTTATTTTCATGGATAGTCTGACGGGGGCCAAAGATAATAGCCACATCTCAGATGCTATCTTCTTTGATTTCGCCAAGACTCTTGACCGTGTCCAACAAGGCCCCCTGAAACACAAACTGGAAGCCTACGGTATTCAAGGAGAGGTTCTTCGCTTTATTGCCTATTTTCTTGATAACAGAACTTTTAGAGTCAAGACCGAAGCAGACCTTTCGTCTCCCTCTTGCATTCCTGCGGGAGTTCCTCAAAGGTCAGTGCCAGGTCCTTTGTTACTCCTCATTTACATCAACGACCTTCCAAACGATATTTCCAGCAACATCCTCTTACATGCGGACGACCTAAAAATCTGGAATGCCACTGATCCCAGTGCACTACAAATGATATTGACGCGATCAAGCGTTGGTCGGACGATTGGAGTCTCCCACTAAATGACAATGAATGTTCTCACATCTCACTCGGTGGAGATTCTGGCAATACCTTCATGATTAGTAACGCATCTAGCACATTAGATATCATGAGAATGGATCTGAAGAATGATCTGGGCATCTGCTTGTCGTCTAACGTTTCCTTCACGTATCACCATGAGATGGCGGCAATAAAGGGAATTGCCGTTCTTATGATGATTAAGCGCACTTCCCCCCGCATAGACAAGAGAGCATCCCAGACGCTTCACGGTGCTTATACAGGACCGCTCCCTGAGTATGCGGATCAGGTTGTGTATACCGGCCTGAATGAAGACATTAGCTGTTGAGCACGTCCAACGCGCGGCTACCAAGGTGGTCACGCGACTGTGCAATGTTACAAACTTCTTGAACTGTACTCATTCGAATTTTGAAGACTCCGGGGTGATCTGATACTCACACACTTCTTTAGAGCCGTTCTCATGAAACAGTGCTTCGATGTGGGAATGACGGGCGAGGACACAATAGAAAGCTTTACAAGCTTCCTCCTCGGACCATTCTTAGGCAGCAGTTCTTTTCATGCAGGGCTATTAATTAGTAGAACAGCCCTTTTTCTGAGGTCGTCAGCAGCGCTTCTAAGGATCGTTTCAAAGCCTTGCCTGATTCTCATTTATCTGAACTTTCATTATGCGAGTAATCTTGCTTTGGCTTTGGTATTCACTGTAAGTCCCAAGAACGATGCTACACCCCGTTTTCAATGATCGTCCTTCTGATCAACGGACGCCCGCTGACATTGGACAAGGGAATCCTACCGGATCCATAAGCCCTCGACTCCACCATTGAACCCGTGTATCAATCGCTGAATCGTTGTGTATGCAGGGTATTGACGAGCGGTCTGGCGCCGTTTTCAAGGTTGCGTGTTACTGCCGCGATGGCTGATTACCTGAGGTCGGCCTTCGGTTATCTAGCTAGTTCAGCTGCTAGTAAACCTGAAAACGAATTTGTGGGAAACACCATATGCGTTGGAACGCTTACTTTGCGCGTCAAACGAGCTATCGCTGAAGGTTAATGTTTTTTGCATTTTTATTTTCCTAGGCGGCTTCGGCGTTGTGTATGAGGCCCAGGATGTTTCTAAAGGGTCTTCTTATGCTCTCAAGGTAATACACATATACTCAACGTTGAAATGTACAGCGGATACTGTCACATGACAAAAATACTCACGATCTAGTAATGAGTGAAATCGCACTTTTGGTAATTATCTTGAAATTCCTCAGCATTTTTTCTTCAGAAACAACTGTCCGGCCACCCAAACATTATGCGGTTTTTTCATGCCGCGTCTGTTGGTGGAGAGAAACCGAAGTCAGGAATGGAGTTTTTAATCGTCACTGAGTTGTGTAAAGGTGTGTACTACTTGTGTGTGGTCGTTTTGTGAACGTTTTACTTCTTTTTAAACCAATCCGTAGCATCTTATAAGGTACTATTCCATATGGGAAAATTGCGTGGTATATTAGTTATCGTCTAGTACTGTTGTTGGTCACTGATATGGCTTGGTCGCTGGTTTTATCAGTTATCTCGTCTTTTACGGCGTTACTCGCCACTTCATTGATTGAGTGCTAGTAGGAAAGACGGTTGGTGTGGGAGTGTTGAACAGCTTATCGCCGTACTGTAGGGTGACGTCGTCTCAAAAACGTTCAGGTGCAGCGTCTAACTAGAAATACGATGGCCTGAAGGACAGAACGTTTAGTATTCTGGTGTGAACTGTTCTGGTGGAGTGATATTGTCTCAAATGGGTAAATAAAATGTAAACTAGAATAAGAATTTGTCCGCTGCACGTTTTTATTCTTGCGACTTTAAATGAGAAGTCACCTATGCACTGATGACTTACTGTAAGCGATATGGGGGTGAAAATACCATGCCTGCTCACAGACTCCCAGTTAATGCATGTTAATTATCTGGGGATTCGTAGCCCAAATGGCTAAAAGGTGCCAAAAAGTGGGATTCAAAAGGCTGTCGGTCGTCGACTGTTAGAACCTCACAACAACATATCAGCTGGAAGTACTCCCCTTTTCTAGCGGCGCTTGGCAAGAACATCCTATTTTATTTCGAACTACGTGATGAGTGGTATTCTTGAATAGCTTTCATATTGGGAGTATTTGTCAAATAGTTGACTAATTGGTATTTATTACGTGGACGACGTCGTTCTATCTGGCTCTTCAGCATGGTTAATCAGCTGAGTGATCTGATTGATTTGTGGTGCTCAGTGTTCCTTCAGTGTGTAGTGGTAGTAGTGTAGGTTGGCGTTTGTACATGGCGGCGTGTAGGAGTGCATGACAATTCTGTATCCGTTTGGTCGTAGACCATTCTACTTTCTGATAACTTTCCGGTAGCAATTAGTCGCCTCAAGCCAGCTGTGTTCAGAAACAACCTTTCGTGACATTATTGTCTTACTCACTGCGCCCTCAAGCTAAGCAAGCCCATCACTACCAAGTGAGCCAGACTTTTGAGTCATTG
>QNGE01001846.1:50270-68049 GCA_008508345.1 Paragonimus westermani
TTACGTTGCACAGCTTGCGATGGTTGGGTCACGTGCTCCGTATGCCAGCTGAGCGTTTTCCGTACCGGGCATTATATACTAAGGTCACCAACAGTTGGGTGAAACCGCGTGGTGATCATGCAACAACGTAGTCACGAAATATGAAGGCATTGAGCAAAATTGGCAAGCATCGCCTGCCTGGATGGCGTCCTCGTGATCATCCAAACCGCTGGTTAGAGACGCTATCCGAGATGGTGGTGTGTCGCAGTCAATGGCGTATCTGTATCCACACCATTTCTGGTTCTTCCGCTTAGTATTTGTTGACCTTCTTAGTGACGTTTCCTTTTAGGATATTCCACGTTACTGTTGAGGTGAGCAGTGGCCCGAGCCACAGTACCTTTGATCAAGCTCATGGCTGTTATGATGATGATGATGTATGTGAACTTGACCCTTCCTTGGACGTAGCGACCTATCTTAACCCGCTTCTCGATTACCAACCCCCTGAATTGTTTACTACAGAATAAACCGATCCATGTTGTAAATTTGGTACTGAGAGGTCAATACAAAATTTTTACATTTACCGGTTTTCGTGTTCTAGCTCTTTTGTTCAAAATTATGAAGGGAGCTAATTGTTTCAACTTCCCATCCCTTTTGGTCTCTTTTGTTTTTGCATTGTTGCTGTCATTTCCTTGACTACTGTGAGGATTATTTGCGTCTTGAATCACTGCTCGCGGATACGGCCCAGCCGGAACTTTTGTATTCATGGCGGTGGGGATGCAGGGAAGCCCTAACGTTAAACAGGATTAGGTTAGACAGTCAAAAAGCCTGCACATAATTTGTTGGAGGAAATCAACCTTCAAGGCTAGCTCGCGAAACTCTCCTAAAAACTGGATATCAGGCCAGAGTGGTGGGATTTGTAGGACAAAGTAGATTGTTGGTCACGCACATCTATGACCGGACGCATTTGCCCTCGAACTGGCAACAAAGAGGTTGTGTTGCAGAAACTTTCCTTGTATAGAACCTATAGTGTTAAAGATCCTCTTCCACAACAGACCTCAAAAAGACGACTGATTATGGAGCTGCATGTTTCAACAAGCGCCTTAAATAATTTCTTCCTTACCTCGAGTAGAAATTGAAACGTCGTCCTCAAACGAATTCTTCAGTCTTATTCATCAAGTTAACCACGGCCATTAGCTTAACACAGTACTATGGCTCAATCCACCTGTCACCACAAAAGTAGCCTAGGCTGCCGCCGAAGAAACTTTACTAAGAGACAAGGGAACAGGAGAATTGTATAAAATAAAGCTACGTCGAGAGGCTAGTTGTGTTGTGGACAAGGACAAGGCTAGCCATCGTAACCGGTGATTGGAGTGATCACGTGGCTATCAATCGAGCGGGCGACACTTGACCAAATAACCCGCAGGAGGATGAGGGTCGTCATATGTTCTGGCTAACTATTTGGCCAACCACCTAGCGGTTTTTATCCAACCGTTGATGGTCTTGTTAAGTAGTACTCAATACCGTGATGGCTTAGCTGGCATGCCACATCCAGCACCCCTTGCAGCCGCTTCGGCCGACTGGCGCAAAGTGCGAGGTGGCAGATTTTGACGTGGTGTAGAGAACTGAGGTCGTTCATTAGGGGGTTGGTCACTGTAAATCGGGTCCGTCTCCCTGGCCGAGACCCTCGCGACTCGGAGTCGGTGACTTGAGATGCTAGATGGGACGGTGGCTAATCGAGCTCACTGGCGTGAATGTTGTCGTTGTTTGGCCCGTTTGGCACCTTAATGTTGAGTGTTTGAATATAGACGTAGATATTTTTAGTAGCTAGGTCCCTTCTCCTTCTTCTCTCTTTCTTCATATGCCGTGTTTGCTTTTTCTCTCCTCCTTATGGGTGTGTGGCAGTTAGGCACCAGTGAGAACCACTGATGTATTGCTGTCCTTGATGATGATGGTGCGGGAGGTTTAGGCGAAATGGGAAGCGTTTTTTTTTGAGAACCGTATCAGATTCTTCCAGCTTACCCATATTACTGGTTCATTCCGTCCGTCTGTCTGCTTGGCTACACGCACTTCACATTTATCCGTAATAAGTTGAGTTGAGGACGCTGGGCTGAACACGTAGAGCCAGTTTAGCTGATCTGCTAATCACCAGCGTAATGGGGTTGCTAGCCCGAGTTACCTTGTGCTGGCCTTTTCCAGTGGCCGATGGGGTCCCTTATTGGAGGCCATTACGCAGTTGGGTCAGCTGGTGCGAACTAGGAAAACATTGCACCATCACAAATTGCAAAAACTAGGAGTGTTAATTTGACTCCAGTCAAAACTCAGGTTCCTGCTACTATCCTGTTTCACCATTTCGCTGTAGCTCAGGTGGTAGACGTCAGCTTGTTTGCTCTCTGAACGGAGGTGCATTGCCCAAATTCTCACTCTGCCAAATTCCGGAATAACATCTTACGTGCCGCCGACCAACGAGGACTGCTTCCATCTACTTCAAGGGCGCATTCGATTCAGTGGATCGGTCTACGTCATGAGGGCCAGTTAAACACGGGATCTGCCGAAGAACCACGCGTAAATCCCCCCTCAGACATACGTTTACGATGGACTGTCTGACAATTTCAGCACCAAAATCGTCGTACATCATGCCCATCCGCCTTTACCATTTGTGTTTACTTTGGATAGATGAAGTAACGAAGGGCTGTCTGTAGCATTGAAAAGTTGCTGGCGTAGACTTCCTACTTGGCAGAAGGCCGACTGAATCTGATTATGCTGACGACAGTGTAGTTTAAAAATTTCCAAGCGGCAGAGATAGTGCTAAACGTCATATCTCATTTCGCCAAATAAGCCGGAATACGCCTTCCAGATTCATGGTGTAAAGTGCTTCCGTAAGACTGCTGTGGCTGCGTAGATTTAAGGTTGGATACTGAAGTTTTGGGCGTTGTTGAACGGCTTATATATTTACTAATTTGCATCGGTAGCAGAGGATGTATGGGTACTTAGGTATCTCCATAACTGGGATACCATTCATCGGTTTAAGACATCTCTGGCGTTAGAGGAGCATCTCTGTGTTACCTTAAGTCTGCGAAACCTGTTTGCTCCTGCTAGAAGACTTGAACCCTCTTCGAATATCAAGGCTGCGTTCCCTCGGACGCGTTGGGTGACACTAACAGACAGGCATCGAAAACATTAGGAAGCGTGTATTTGCTAGTGCGTGTCAAGCGAGTTTCTTTAAGCACGCAAGGACTTTGATGGTGAGACTATGTAATAAGAATTTCGACTAAGCGCCAGCGACATCCAACACTTTTACAGACGCCACAGCCGACTAACGTAAGGTATACGGTGGTTTAGAGGAGTAGAATCAATTGCCAAAGGGTTAGTTACTGTAGGCTGGGTTTATCTCCCGGTCTGGAGCCGTCGCGACTGAGTCAGTTGCCGGAGACTGGGTGAGGTGGCGGTTAATCAGGCTGCTTGGTGAGAATGTTGATGTTTGGTCGAATTATCTCTGAAGTGTTTGTAATTCATGATGCGGGATGGTGAATGCCGTAAGGAAACCCATAGATAACGTCTCGTGTTCACAAACGGCTCGGTTGTCTGCTGCTTATAAAGTGTAAACATCTTGACATTGAATGCCGAGGTCTAAACACTCAACCGTTTTCAGTAGTCAGGTCCCATCCTCTCTCTTTTTCTCTTTTAGTTCGAGCCTGCTTTTTTCCCCATTCTAGTATGGCAGCTGAACAACGCGAACCACTGACGTTTGCTTTCTTTAATGATTTCCTGTGTCAAGCAGCACGTTCAGTGTTTTGTTCACTTGTGGTTCTTTTGACTTTCTTGTCTTGTTTTGGTTTTCAATAGTGTACTTGTTTATTTTCACGGTTTCCTTTTTCCTTGGAGCATGGGTTAATCGTGAATGAGAGGAGGACGGTTAGCAGGGAGCCCCTGCTCACCTTAAACGAACTCAGCCTGCTATCTTATTAGATTCCGTCGATTGTCTTCATCCCCCACTTGTCGATTTTTGAGTTATCGCGTCTGATACCCCATATTAATGAAAATCGAACTTAAAAAATCACGAAGTTGGAAGGTGCTCATGTGAATAAGAATACCGATACAATTAATGACAAATATCGAGATGATCAAGAAGCCTCAGCTGTAACGTACCTAAGCTAAAAATCGCAGCCCTCTTATTTCTGACATTTCCCCCCCTAACATGTGATGATTGGTACGCGTAGATCACGTAAGGTTGAAGTTTATTGAAAGGAGTGTTTTGGTTAGATGATGCTTTACTGTGGAGTCTTTTACTGCCGGACATATTTTCGTATTTTGTATTGTGGTTGGCTAAAAGCTGGTAACCACACAATTCAGCTGATATAAATGACGGCGTCATAGTTTTGGGGAACATTATACATCTACTTCGCTTTGGGTAGCTTTACACGTGCGTAATGACTTACACCTTACCAATACTGAGATGCTACTGTGTATTTGAGTGCGCAATCTTCCTGAGCCTAACCACCTCAGCGAGGTTGCTTTTAGTGGCTAACGGTTGATTTATTTTTACTTCGTTTTTTGTGTGTGCATTTTTTTGGGTTTCGACAGGTGGTCAGTTATCTCAGTATTTGCCCACGCCACGCCAAGAACGTCCTTTCTCTGTCCATGTGATACTACAGATTATGCACCAAACATGTCGAGCCGTCCAGCACATGCATAATCAGTACCCTCCTGTGATTCATCGCGATTTAAAAGTCGAAAATTTACTTTTGTCCGAAGATTATGTGATCAAACTATGTGATTTTGGTAGCGCTACTACCACTTCGTATTTACCGGATCCTCTGTGGAGTGCCTTGAAACGAATGAGCGTGCAGGAGGAGGTGAGTAGCATTTTGTATCGTAGTGAATACTGCACGTTTTGTGAAATCCTCTACTGCGTTGTTGAAGAAAGCTTTCATTATGTAGTTGTTTATGGTGGGGCGTCGAGCTCGTTTGGTTTCTGATCAATTAATACATTGTCACTGATATTCTGATGCCTATTTTCAGCCTTGGATTTGTTTCTTACTTGTTTTTTTATCCAATACATTTATTAGTTATGCACACGTTTATTACTTTATTCTGTCTTCTGCGGGCAGGTTAGTATCCCGTTGCTCGCACAAATCAATGTTTGGGATAACTGCGGTTCAGGCTTGTCGTAGGCACTCGACACATTCATCTCTTAGTTATCTCGCACCACTACACGTGTTACTTGAGAGTGGTCAGTCCAGTGACAACGGTTTTGTTTCACACTTTACAGATGTGAGCTTGTCAGGCTCTTTGTTACTTACGAATGCTACTCGGTTGCACTTAACTTCCGGTCACCGCAGTGTCGACGGCACAGAGTTCAAAGTAGTGCATAGTTGATACCCACTACCAGCCATGCCGTACATAGATCCAAACCACTTGTGAGAGTCAACCAAATGTTGTCCTGGATAGCCATCCTTCAAAACCTCTCTCACCAGGGTTGTCTTTGAAAGTGTTTCGTGATTTCCATTCGGATGATTCATACCTCTGTACTGTATTGACCCTATCTGCCTGTTTCTTCAAACTTTTGATTCAGTGAGTATTCCTAAGAAACACAGATGACGTGTACTTTGTATAGCTGGACTGCATTTGACGAAGGTCAAGCGGCGTTCTGCTCTTTCGCCACCTTGTGTTCGTTGCACAGTAGACTGAATCGCGTTGCAGTATACTGCAGGATGTTCGGATCTAGTCATTGACGTTCAATATTGCTGAAGTCGAACTCTCAACTTCGAATTCTTTTTCAGCCATGTCTCTATTATTATCGTTAACCCAAGTATTACACGATGTCGAGTATCGTTTTGTTAGCATTCAGTTGATTATCTGAATTTGCATGCGGTGAAGATCAGTGAAAGCGTCACCGACCACCACCACTCCCTCCTTTAGCAATGCTTTACTTTAAATGGTGTTTAATGAGTTACGTGTGTATTTGCTCTGCCACTCATATCCATGATTTCAGTCGAAACATATTTCAAGGTTTATGTGTTTATCATCCACCAAATAGTTTTCTAGTAAGCTTAGTCAGCTGTTAGCTTTCACCAGTCTGTTGTAATAACACTTTTTGGTGATAGAACAGCAAACAGTTTCATCTCTCGTTGGACTTGTGCCTAATCTGGATGGAACATGTTTTGCTCCGTCGAACTTTGCATTTGCTACGAGTTTTTAGCAGGGGTCATTTTTCTCGCATATCCCTACCTCTGTTTTTGCATTGTTTTCAATAGATCGAAAAGTTCACAACGCCGATGTACCGAGCGCCAGAAATGTTAGATCTTTACCAGAATCATCCAATTGGCACAGCGTCAGACGTGTGGGTAAGGCTTATGCTTGTTTTGTTTTTAACATAGACTGGCATGATTCATGAACGCAAGTTGGTGTTTTGCTGATAACTCTTGTGTTTGTCTCTTACTTTGTTCTAAAATACTTTTTTTGACTAATATACAGAACTTCGGAATCGCCAGTGGTTTTTTGGCTTCTACGTCGGATATTTTTTAATCCAAGTTGATCAGTTGCATGGACGTTTAGGGCGAAGAATGATCGCTGTTGACCAAGTGGCTAGAGCCGTTAAGCAAAAGTCCTTCTTTGCTTGTAAGGCAATCGGAGGCAGTCGGCAAGTTAGTATGCAAGCCACAGTCTCAGGGGTAGAGCCAGCCATCACCAAACTACTGTCTGCAGATGCTATTGTTAGCGTCATCTTATCTCTCATCGGGCACTTGATTGCTAATCATTTTGGTTGGCCTACCACTGTTCACGTGAATCTCAATCCCATCGTTTTCCTTCAATCATGTGATCGTAGACAGTTGTGCATACGACTTTGGTACCTCAATATTCAGTTTGACTTTGGCTGTGAATGCTCCTGTTTTTGTGACAGATTCACGTAGTTGTGAGAAATATGTGATTCAACCTACATGTAACCTCATCGGGCGCGTTCATCGACTTTTTCCTCAATCTTATATACTGTTCAACTTCTGGTCCGCCCCAAGTGTTTTTTCCAATGAAAGCCCATTAGATGTTTTCTTTTGTGAAGTTTGCATTATTCCAGACCAGTTAATTTTTGTCTGTCTTTCGGCTAAGTCCTGGCTGATGTTCTAAGCTTGCGCGCTAAACGCCCTCGGCCTAAGCTGACAGCTATGTTTATGGTTGGGATCGACATCTCACTGGATCTCTCGAGCTGTACACGCTATCTGTGGGTTACTTGTCTGTGTGGTTAATCTTGATTCATCTGTCGGTTTGTTCATTGGAAGGTTTCAGTCAGCACGGTGTATGGCTTACCCACTCTAAGCGCCCGTTCGTTCAAATTACCAGTAAAACAGGTTCGTCACAACTTCAACAATCACCGTTACTTAAAAGTCAGTGCAGGCTTCACGTGAATGAAATTTATGCTGGTTGTCTGGTTTAAATATGACTTAAAGGCTTCAAATTCTCAATGCGCCTCACTAGTAATGGATGATGTATCGTGTTCGCTCTTGTTTGTAGAGGGCATAAGTCAAGTCTCTCAGAGGAACCCCCTGGTAATGCGGTTGTTTTGTTTAAACCCAACTATTGACAGCCAGTTGCAGATGTCTTCTTAATCCCAGCACGCCATTTTGTTTGATCGGGTTTGTGATTCCTAGTAGGCATGAGGTATTGTTTTTCTAACAACTAGTTGAGCAGCGGTGGCTTACTGGTCTAATTGCGACCTTAAGCGGTGGTATGTTTCGTTTCACTTTAGATATTAATTACTTCGCCTGGAACAGTCGTGAAACACATTTTAAGAAGTTAGTTTGACTTCTCACGGCGCTTCAGCGAATAGAAGCATCTTAGGGCAGACTGCAGCCTGGCGAACCGGCCAAATCCACTGAGTATTATTAATGCTTCTACCCACAGGTATATTGCACTTTTCCGATCTTGTGACCCACGCACCATATTGATCGCCACACACCATCTGTCGCAATATTCACTCATTCACATTTGGTCAAGCGGTACGAGTCTCTTCACTTCTTTTTTAGTTTAGGTTAACTAAGTGGTTTGTTTTTGTCTGTTTTCTTGCTCCACTTTTCCATTGCTTCCTCAGGCACTTGGATGCATCCTGTTTTATCTGACTTGCACCTACCATCCTTTCGAAGATTCCGCGAAATTGGCTATTCTGAATGCAAATTACAACCTGCCTACTGGCTCGGCTTCCTCAGAGCACACTATTTTTCATGGTCTAATATGTAAGTCCGGATATTTATGTTTGAACTTAGGCTAACTCACTCGTGACATGTGTTTTCATAACTAGCGTTCCAAGCTGAAGAAATTACTAGAGTCGACTTGTTCATTGGTCTCCTCTAACAGATTACATTATAGACGTCGGAAGAAGGGTTTGTTTCCTCGTTCATTCATTGACAGCACGCATCACTGTTTCTTCAGACGGATTTCACTGTGATCTGTCAATGTTACCGAAGATTTCGAGGTGGAACGTTCTTATGTCAGGGCTACAGATATGGGGATTGTGCAAGTGAAACTGTGCTCTGCTTTGAAACTCGCTTGCGATATCATATCGATTGTAGTTCCTTGGTAGTTGTTAAAGTCTTAATCTCTTCTGGTACCTTAACTTAGTGGTCTAATTTTCACGCTTCATTGGTTCGGAATGCTATACTGGCTGGGATATCGGCCCTTTCAGGCACAACTATTTTAGTCAAGCCAGAGGTGCGCAACCAGGCTTGAGGGAATTGTGGTCGGGGGTTTGTTTCGTATTGTTGACTATGCAGGCAGGCTTAGGTATTGAGCCACATTGTCGTGACTGTACAGCAGAGATATTTTTGTAGTTGAATCACTGATTTCTTCCGAATAGGGTAAACGATTTGAGAAGGCATCCATTGACAAACAACACTCCGATCTTCCGTCGATTGACAGTTGCTTCTGGCGTATTGTTTAGTATTTCGGGAAGACTTCCAATTCTTCCCAGTGCTGCATTAATGGTTGTCACACATAAGTTTCTTGTTTACAGCACCCACGGATTGGTTTTGTTACCCACCGCTAAATGAGGTACCCTTTTAAGTCATTCGCCCCTGTTTATCGGTAAAAAAAACCACGTGGTCTACCGGTAAATAAGTAAAAATTAAACATTTGTTGTCTTCAAGTTGACCATCACTCACATTTGATCGCAGCGTTCGCATTCAGATAGACTTTCCAGCCAGCCTCTTTNCTGCGATCAAATGTGAGTGATGGTCAACTTGAAAATAAACCAAATCCTCGACTACTCATCAGAATTGATATATATTCTTGTAAATTATGGCACATCAGCTGTCTCCATTTGCTCCAGCCGGAGATTTCAAGAGCTATGGTGGTTAACTCCGTCGTCTCCTAAGAGTGAAACTCGAACCAAACTAAGAGGAGAACTGTGATTTGTGATATAATTTCACGGCTAGTCTCGTTAAACTATTATTTTCCCATAGCAGTTCCACAAGACCTGAAGAGGAGTGTTATTTATCAGAGGTTTAATGTTTATATATGATCGTCGTACTTATGTGTACTGGCATATATAGGACTGCTTTCGTTGTCCTCGAAAATGTGACGACAGCAACAATTAAAGCGAACAAATTTGGTGAACAGCCTTACACTTATGAGCAGTCAAGTCATCAGCACGACAAAGTTTGGCTTAACTTGTCTCCAGAGTAACTGCCCTAATACGTGAGGTAACATACGCCATTCAGATAGCAGGCTGTGGACAAGCCCATTGCGTTCCCTTTAGGGCGTCCACAACTTTTTGCTGAGAGAACTGTGCGTCGTGCTAAAGTGCGGCCACTGAGTGGATATGTTTGATAACAAACCTGACTATCATCCCGAAGCCCATTACTCTATGGGTATGCTGCCGCTTATTGTTAACGATTGTTGATTCCTCAGCCAGCAGGCTGTTTCCACCACTAAACACCGTGTGATGGCTGCTCTTGTGCCCGCCACTTACGGAGGTTCCCAGTGCTATTCAACTGATGATCCTTGTATCCGAGGTTTTTGGGGGTAAACTGGTTCATCAACCGTAAGCTTTCTTCGGTTGTTTTGATGACGATTTGGCCCACTTCTGAAATATTTTACATTTTTAAAATCTAATTCGAATTACTCCCTACTGTCCATGGTATCCACATACTGGAACAGAGCCCCGTGTATTCTGTAAAGTTTATCCTTTTGCATCTTTGTCATACTATGTGGCAAGTTATGTTTGTAATTTCTTGCTGTGCAGAAATTTTGGCTCTGTTTGAGTAACCACCTGGTTTTACAACTACTCAGGTCAGATGCTCTTGATTGACCCTCGACAACGTCCCAACGTTACTGAAGTGCTCGGTGAATTGTCTGAACTTGCTTCAATGAGAGAACTACGTGTCAGCGGTTCCATTCCGATTATGGCTGAGGTTAACAAGCGTCGTGGCCTCATTCCTACAGCCGCCTCTGCTAGCACTGTCATATTGAATGCCGACCAGAGTTCTCCGGGTGAGTTTCAGGTGTGCTATTTTGCTTTATTTTCTACGCTTAGGTCAAAAATAGGTGTGCACTGAAATTCTTTCACTATAGCCATGTCGAAACAATTTCGGAATGACAGCGTTAACCACATGGGCTGTCACGGTTGCGGGTTCGAATACGGTTACTATGATTCCTCTTTGTCTGGTTCACATTAGGCTTACCGAGTTGCAGTGCCTAAATTTTCTGTTGTGCAACCTTATCACAGGCGACATTACATCGGTGGTTTTCGCTGACACTTAATTGTCATCAAACCATGGGTGAAAACGCAAGCCCAATGTAGGAAAAAAGAAATGAAGAGTAGGGGACGTAATTAATAATAGCAGCCACATCCAAACTCAACCATTTGACACTTTGCAAACAAACAGCCGAGCTGTGTGTAAAATAAAACGTCATCTATAACGACATTCACTACCCTGCGTTGTGAAGTGCAATTACTCCACCGACAATTCGACTGAACAACAACATCCAGTTTGTTAAGTCCGATCAGCTGCCACCTCATCTAAAGCCTCCAGTTACTGACACTCTGAGCTGCGAGAGCTCCATCCCGGGAGACGAACCTAACCTACAGTATCCAACCCTTCTCCACTCCTATCCAACTCGCACCCTATGCTAGTCGATCACGCCATCAGCATCGATGCTGGGTGTTACTGACCATTAGCTGGGATCCCTGACACGTGGTCTAACCATCAAAGTCTGTGTGTGCTTAAAGGTTGAATGAAGAAACTTGCTTGGCACCAACTGCCAAATATCCGCTTCCTAACTTTACTTTGTAAAAGTCGGAAGTCGTTAGTGAAACTGCATTTTATGTCACTGGATGGTTGATGGTAGATTGTATTGGAAAATAGCACATATTAGGGAATGAAGTAATGCGTATGTTCAAATTCGGAATTCCCGTTTGGTCTTTTATCAATGAGTTAGTTCTGTTGAGTCGCCCATAGTAGAGACCTCAGGTGTGGGAGAATTGTCTTAGAGTTATTTTTGAGGGCATTTTTGTTGGACTAAGTGACATTTTTGATTTAATACTCATCACAACCTGGTCCCAAGTTAGCATCTTATGGAGGGGTGCGTTTCAGGGTCTCTGTTCGTTCGAACGCATAGTGAAGGTCTTGGAACTTACTTAAAGAAATACTTGTCCGCTGTCCTCCACTGGTGTCCAATTTCTGCGTAGCCTGTATGACATGATTTCCTGTTGTTACCGGAACACGGTTTCCACCGTACGCGTGATCTGCCTTTCTGTCACACAATTTTAAGAGACCGTCAGTTTACGCACCTAACTGGAAGCTGCCTGTTTTACTTGTGATCTGTTCAATCAAAAGTGTCACTGATTACCAAATCTGTGGTTTCTCTTGTGTTTCATGGCAATGTTGTGCACTTTTGTCTGTGTTTGAGTTCCTCAAATAATCCCGTGCTTCCGTGTTGCGGCAAACGCCGCCTGCTGTGTTGCTGTCAACTTAATATACTTGATCACCGTAAATATTTGCCTTTATTGCACAGCTGGTCATGACTTGACAGCAAACGATTCCAAAGTGAACAATAACCGGCGCACCGATGTCAATCCCAAATTGAATCGTCCACGTTCGCAGCCATCTTTCCCGGGTCGACCACTTGCTCCAAATCCTGTTAGTTCCTCTTCGACTCCTTCCTCCGGGCCTAACCAGTGTCCATCACCATCATCTCCAAGCCTAGCTGGGACTCAGCGAGGCGCCCCTCAGCCAACAGTCACTCAGAGCTCTGGAACCAACACTAGCAATGTGTTTGGTATGCTCAAGGGTGGAGCTGGTAACTTGCTACGCAATCTTCGCGATGCATCGAATAAAGTTTTGGAGTCCGTTTCATCGTAAGTTCAGTGTATAACACTTCTTTAGGTTGTGCAGACTTTTTGGATGAAATTTTCTGAACCCCACCAATGTACGTAATTGATCATCTAATGCTTTCTGCGTTTTTGATCCTACTGTTCGGGAGCCGTGTCAATGCTGAGAAAAGAAAGTTATATTTCCCCCCCTAGTATAGCTGTGTTTCGATCACTCAGCGGGTCTCTACAATGAATTATCAAGAATTAAGATACTCATTATTAACTTACGTTGTCTTACCTTGTCTACTTGTGCGCACGAGCAAAATTTGGGCTGTAAACTCGAAACTGTCACATCAGCATCAGATCTAAACCGTGCACGTAGGTAGTATCACATGGTATAAAGTGTAACATAGTGCGCAATAGCAAAACTTGTGTAATGGACTGAGTTTTAGAATCGCCCAGTAAGTCCTTGTGATGTTGGAGATAAGAGGCTGTTTACACTATGGTTCCATTCATAGGCTACGTAAAATTATGACCTACATGTACCACACATCATCATAACAGCCATGAGCCCGACCAAAGGTACTGTGGCTCGGGCCGCCGCTTACCTCAACAGTAACGTGGAATATCTCAGAAGGAAACGTTACTAAGAAGTTCGAAAAATACTAAAAGAAGACTAAGCGGAAGAACCAGAAATGGTATGGATACAGGTACGCCGTTGACTGCGACACACCGTTATCTTGGATAGCGTCTCTAACCAGCGGTTTGAGTGATCACGAGGACCCCCATCCAGGCAGGCGATACCTGCCCATTTTGCTCAATGGATGTTCCACACAGTCTGAAAACCTATAGTTATGTCATTTAGTGTCCCTGTAAAATGGTTACCATGTGTTGAAATTAGCTTGTCCAGACTTTCTTCATTTTGAGGAATTTATCGTCTCATTTATGTTTGAGTTGCTTGCGTTAAACAAGCTACACAATGGCTGCGAAGTAATATTTTTGAATGACTAATGAGCGGTTCGACGACAGTTACTCCGGGTGCCATTGTATCGTTTTTTGTTAGTACACACCATCAAGTCCCTGGTGTAAGCTCACGTGTACTCAACGTGTACACCTAACATTCGGAACATAACAGAAAGTTGAAACAATTGGTTCTCTTGAGCAGTTTGAACAAAGCAGATAGAACATGCAAACTGGTAGATGCAAGCATTTCGTATTGACTCATCAGTACCAAACTGACAATAACATGGGTGGGCTTTTTTAAAACAATCTGTTTGAGGGGTGGATAATCAATAAGCGAGTTAGGATAAGACATTAAGTCCAGGGAAGGGTCAAGTTCACGAACAGTTGTTTCTGAACACAGAGAACACAGAACAGAAAGTTACTTTCATATTCGAACCAGTGAGTAGTTCCAAACTGTAAAACATTCGCGAACCAACCACATGTAAATAGCTTTAGGGCAGTCACTGGCCATTGAAAGGTTTGAGCGGACTCGCGATGGACTACAAAAACTTCCGATTTGCATTAGTTGATAACAAACTACCCAGATTAACTACATTTTTTACTGCAATGGTGCTGTTGCGATCCGGTTCAGGAATGTTGTGACTTTGTTGCGTTGATTCGCGTTATCACACCATATTCGTTCTCTACACATGACCAAGTGCATTTATCTTAACCTAGTTTGGTGTTCACGCTGAAGTGATACGTATATTTGCGTTGCAACCCTTCCTACAAAGAATCTTCTTCGGATCAACTGAATTAGCCATGGAGTACCTAACTTTATTTGACTCACGATGCTGTGTTCTTGGTCTGCTGGAATACTGCGCACACACACTTTGTAGGTCGATCGTGCAATCTGTCCCTAGAACATGCCCGTCCGTAGGGTGAATCATTGTCTAAAACTTAGTAGCCTACTCAAGTTCACAACAGTTTTTTGGACGAATTAACTGCCTACTTCTGGTATATATCAAGGATGCTTCGATTGAGGTTGAAAGACGTAACTTCACATGTTGAATCGAATGTTAAAACGGTTGTCACGCTTACAATGGACAACCCTAAGTCATACACTAGGGTGAGCGTTCACCGACGATA
The DNA here is from genome assembly GCA_008508345.1 of Paragonimus westermani. Lineage (NCBI taxonomy): Eukaryota > Metazoa > Platyhelminthes > Trematoda > Plagiorchiida > Troglotrematidae > Paragonimus > Paragonimus westermani. Next base: position 64,642 of record QNGE01001846.1, read on the forward strand.
AACAGAAAAGTTAGCTATGAAATCAAATTCCAGTTAGTTAATCAATATTGGCTGAACACGTTTTGGACATCGGTCGCCCATTTCACGGAATGCGTCTCAAGGTGATCTAGCGCAATCATCGTTCACTTCATGATCAGTGAATTAAGGATAAGAGAAGTAATTGTGATTGGGCGATTAATACACTGGCCTCGGAATCGTGAATATTGGAATTCAAAGATGTGTACCAGTCAGAACCATCGATGACAATATAGGCGCTCTAAAGTATTCCAGAGTGTAGCGATCGGGTCGGTATGTGGCTAGACCGTCTGCATCACTGTGGGGATGTGTCGCTCTGAATTCGAGTGTGATGCGGTCTGTTATTTGTTGCCTCTACACTATCACGTCCCGTAGTCGGTCATTTTGCAAATAATTGCATGAATCGAGGTGGCACGAGGGCATATCGTCTCCTCCTACTTATTATATAGGCAAAGGTTATCCATATGTATTATCTCAAACGTTCAATCACTCACGCTTGCTGTTGACTCTAAATCGCCCTTCACTTTTTGCATGTTTTACAAGCAGCAGTGACCACCAGCGGAGGCGAAAGAAAGTGTGGAGGTTAGGCTAGGTAATTCATGTTTCTTCCTGCAGTTGGTCTGGTGAATGAACACTTGGACTACTACTTTGGCGGTTAATGACAACCCATGCGTAGACTCTCTGATATGGTTGATGTTGATACGATTCAACGAGGTCGAAATATCCGTCGGTCACTTCGTTGGTGGTCGCTAGAACCAACCATTTGGCAAAATCTTCTGGGTCCGTGGTGGGTAATTATTGGTTCGCAAATCCATAACAATTTGTTGATCGATTTCAGCATGTAAGAAAAAGACTTGCACAGCTAAAGATATTAGTGATTTATTTGATCTGTTTAAACTCCTGTCGAAATGAAGTCACTCGCAGTTTCCGATCTTTGTCCATTATCGTCACTGATCACTTGTGTTTCAATTTATTTTATTGTCTCGCTTCGATTTCTTCAGTTCCATTCCATATTTAAGTGACATTCTGTCTCCCGCTTTTGTATTCCTCTGTCGTCTAGAAACAGCGTTGTTTTCGTTTTCCGCTTACTTTTCCCTCACAGTCTGATTGGTCGTTCATTGCTTAAGTGGGCACGTGACTTTTGTTGCTTTTGCGCCGTACAGTTCGGCCCTTCTCAATCAATACTTTATTGAACATTATTAACAGGGTTAAAAACAGTTAGTTTGGAAATCCCCCTAATTTTTGACTGATCTGCGTTCTCTGACATTCTGTCACGGTTTTTTGTGTGGTGCTCAATGAATTTCTGGGTTAGAAGTCACTTTTGTGAGCAGCTCTATGCGTCTACAGTTATAGATGCGAATCATGCGAAAATCAGACCGTCTCTCAGGCTAGTAAGTGTCTTGAGTGATATGACGAATTTGACTCCACTTGAAGAGTTGTGGGCTGTTGATTAATTTGTTCGTGATTTGCTGTCTATATGAGACGAGTGCCTGTTGGCGGCTTTTGTGATAACCAGCCAAGGGAAGTAGGGGGTTCGTACGAACTATTTCTGATCCCCCGAACATGAATAGTAGATTCTGATGACAGTAGCTTCTACCATTGACAACAGTCGCATTCTGACAACTCTGGGCTTTTTCGAGCCGTTGCAAAGCTATTTGGGAAAGTGTTCATGGATTTTCTTTGATAATCTCATAAAGCACTCAGCACGACTGCATGGACATTTCGTGATGAGTGCATGTGCCCCTCTCTATTTGACCGCTCCACTCAATTGTCCTGGACGTATGAATCCGTGACTGGTTTTCATTGATGATTCTGACGTATGTTGTGCGACTGTAAACAGTGTATGAGAACGATCAAATTTTACTGCGTATGGTTGTTGTGTGATTTAGATTGTAAACATCCGTTTCTGCGCGCTGACTGCCAGTAGTTTGAGTCTTCCTTTGTATTGTGCGCCATTTCTTCGCGTGTCCGCTTTTTTACTCGGGTCAACTGTGATACCGGCATCGACCACAGATCGCATAGCCTCGCCTCCGAGCTCTGGTTATTTCTAAACGTCGTGTCTAGGTACGAGTGTTTTAGTAGTATCCAGTACGCAAATTCACAGCGGATGCTTTGTGCTGTAGTCTAAAACTTCGTTTCGGCAACGTGGACGTTCTGTCACCCAGGTATATTCTGTGCTTGATATCCCTCCCTTTTCTGTGGATCATGCAGCGGCTATTACTTACGCCGTACTACAATCATACGGTTCCAGTCGATAGCTGAGTCTCTGCGATGGTATTTTTACGGCAATATCTGACCGGCAAGTTTATACGAGCTCAGTGCTTACCAGTCACGCGTCAAATTGAATTCTCACATATTCATTCTTAAGCCTATTAATTGGATAGTTTTTTCTTCCTTGTTTGTGATTGTCCAGGACTTTGGCTTCGGACCTCGATTTCGTACTAATCACTTCACGCATTGCCGGTAGGTCTCAATCTGTTAACGCATTGTTTTATTTGCATTGCTACACGCTTTTCATTGTGTTCCCCGTACAACCTGACGGATAGGTATTCAGGGTTTCTGTGCACGAAGCCGTATTCCATGAGTATTTATTAAGAAACTCACTTGACTGTGAGTTTTCAGTGGCGTTGTCGGCTGTTGTGCAGATACGTGGTCTGGGATATTCCATTGTCGATTTCACTTTCCAGCCAATTTTCGTGCTGTCCCGTCTTCTCAGATAGAGACATTTGTTTTTGGTTCTTTCCTGACCGTAGCTCATTGTCAGTGTTGCATCTCTTTGCCCAGAAGTGGATTTGATTAAAAGTGTCTAAGCATCGTTGTTTCCAGCAACTTGACCACGTCAGTTAAGATGATTGTGTGTTCAACGCGACCAGTCGTAGTTCCACATGTTCCGTATGTTTATTCCATTATTCCAAACAAATATATAGTCAGCAGTAATGGGATAACGAACTGCATATCATAGGTGACCGTTTGCCATACAGTGTATCAGTCACTGAAATCCCCAATGTTTAGGTAAAGCCGCAAGGTAGTCAAGCAATTTCGTGATGAGAAATCATGAAGACCGTGAACTTTCCGTTGAGTAAAGTGGGTAGATGTTAGCTATCCCGTTCTGGACTTCGTATTTCCTCAGATCGTTGTTTAGAGGCACGGCCGCATGTGATAGTATTCATGTACTCGTACTGTTGTTAAGTCTTCAAGTTAAATTAGAATAGGGTCAGTCGCAAAAAATCCGGATTTCTGCTGGATTCGAATCAGCGACAGAAACAGCTGAGCTACGAAACCATCATCATCATCGTCATCATCATCATAGACAGCAATACATCAGTGGTTCACACCAATGCTTAACTGCCACACAAACATGAAGAAAAAGCAAACCCTATATATATATATATA
>QNGE01001846.1:69019-92832 GCA_008508345.1 Paragonimus westermani
GCCACTCATGGTGCTGAAACTGTCAGACAGTTCACCGAAACCACTCTGGAAGGTCAAAAATTTCCCATTTGGCCTCAGTTACCCACCCAGCCCACTGTCTTATGGAATCTGTCAATGAGCATGTAGATTGCCTCTGCAGGATTTCTCAATCACTCCACACCGGAATCCACCATCACCATTCATGGGTTATGAGCGTGTATTACCGACAGGTAGTTGGGTAGTCGAAATTTCAATGATCATCGGTGGCGATGGTGGATTCCAGCGTAGACTGATTGAGAAATCTTGCCTGGGAAGCCAATCCACTGGACCATTTGGTGAATTCCATATAAGGCAGTGGGTTGGTTAGATAACTGAGTTCAACTGTGCAAGTTCCGTAACTCCGTAACTCAGCTGCTGATAAATCTGCAACGTCTGGGCATGTTTCTGTTGCGGATTCGAACCTAGCCCAAGTCCAGATTCTTCCCATCTGAGTCTGTTATAAACTGTCAAACCCGCTAAATTGCTTATCTGTAGTGCTTCTAGTCAAGGTTCGTTGTACCATTTCTTGTTTTCATTTATCTTCTGGTGGCGGGATTTTAAATCACTAGCTCGACTGTCCATGCATATATATTATATATATTTGTATACCATAAGAATGGTGCTCACATTGTGAATATTAATTGTGAGTCACGGTCGAACACCAGCGATATTGGAAGTGTTTGCGCTACGTGGTTGAAGTATGGTATATTTTACTTTCCATATCAGTTGGAATGGACCACCTTTTGTCATTAACGAAGGGTTGTTCGTTCGTTTCTCGCGTCCTACTGTGCACGTTTGCTACAAAGGGCTTCTGTTAAGTAGGTCACTGTTTCAGATTCTCATCAGCAGCGAGAGTGCGCACCATGCGCATTTGTGTGCATGGTTGTGTGTTTGCACAAACTAGCCTGATTGTTCCAATTTTATAGTACTCCTATGAGTCGTTCAGGTTCCAGGTTTTGTAGGTCGTTGCGATCTACAATCACATTTGACGGCAGGTTCTTAGCTAGTCAACTTGCTACTTGTTTGTCAGTGACTGTATTTCGTATTTTGTGAGTGGCTAATAGGAAGTAAGTTTGGGTGATCCAGCAATGGCGGCGCAAAAATCCCTGTACATTTTGTTATCTACATTTGGATACCTTCGCCTGATTAAGCATCGTGAGTGACCAGCCAGAGCATTTAGTTGGCTTCTTTGTGTTGCTATCGTTTTATAAAATCTGTAACAGCTTTGTAAGCCATTGTTCACTGTTACTCATAGATAGTGACGATTTTGTACGAACGAGCTCAGACAAGAACCTTGTACACAATTGCGGTCGCCGTAGTTTAGGGTCCGCACTGAAATCANAGTTTGGGTGATCCAGCAATGGATACGTTCGCCTGATTTAGCATCGTGAGTGACCAGCCAGAGCATTTAGTTAGCTTCTTTGTGTTGCTATCATTCTATAAAATCTGTAACAGCTTTGTAAGCCATCGTTCACTGCTACTCATAGATAGTGACGATTTTGTACGAACGAGCTTAGACACAAACCTTGTACACAATTGCGGTCGCCGTCGTTTAGGGTCCGCACTGAAATCAGCCCTCTTCGGGCCACGACGCGATTGTCCCTATGATTCTTCGTTTTGCAAAGGCTTTAGGCTCAACCCATTCGTACGACACATGTATGCATGTTTGCATTGTTTACCGGTAATCCATGAGACTTAGTGCGTGCGATATATCCTTCGGAATGTGTACCAGCTTCACCAGTTTTCTGTCGTCCATTAGTGCCGTAATCTTTGTGTTGTTGTATAGAATACTAACTGTGACTTTGTCCCTCACTCGTGTCGGAACCACAGTCGATGAAATCGTGCAGTACACAATCATGGACAAATGTCTTATGGTATCTGATAGTGTCTACTCATTTGTCAACTCACTGGCGATTGCTTACGATGATGAGAGAGCCCTGATATCACCAACCTTGTGGGTCTGGTCAGCTCTCGAATAATCCTCCAACCAGCGCTGATTGGTCAGAGGTTTTATTATACCCTCAAAACTGTCTCACTCCGTCTGGAATCCCGGATGGGTTTTCTTGTAATTTTCTCGCTCCTCATTAGTGTTGGCAGTTGACTTTAGCAGGTGATACTTCTGCCGCATACGTTGGGTTCACTCTCCACTGCAACATATATAAACTGGCCGCTTGAGCTGTCGTAACATCCAGTCGGCTGTTGTTGTGACTCTTTTAAGCCAGATAGGCTTTTGAATTCTGAGAGCACAGTCACGTGTGGCTACATGCCAACTCGTTTTTCTCGACGTACGAGTTTCGTCCATTCATCTCACAACCCAACATGTATACTCCCGACTATTGTCTTCCTTTTGAATGGTCGATGTTGATCAACATAATGGGAGCGGCTAAAACTTTTGACATTAGGCCAGCATTATGAAAAATAGCCACGAACAATGGTCAATTGCTATTGTGCGATCTGATGAGGTTGAGTTACAACTAGAAGATTTTCAACTGTGACTTTCACTCGTTTTATTAATTACGATCAATCGTCTAGACATCGTGCGCGTCAGTGTTATACCTGGCGCCCGCCTTTTTCGAATCAGGCCTGGTCTCAGCTCACATAAACCGACAGTTATACGTGGCGGAGTTCCATTCAAAACTGTCGTCCTTATTGCAACACGTGCTTGGATTTAGATCATGCGCTGGTACCTTTTGTTGGGCAACAACCCCACCGACAGCAATGGCTGTTGGGAAACTGGCGTCACCGTTGGTAAAGCATAGGTACCGAACCAACTTAGAAATCTGCCTTAGTAGTTCTCACTCCGAAGATCCCATTGGCTACTAGACCCGGGTCTCACATGCCACTCATGAAGCAGGTACTGTAGCATGTGGCAAGGGGTACATGAGTTGGACAAATATTGAGACTTGGAAAAATCTCTGAAGTTGTTAGAAGTCAGGCGAAACGTTCCTCCTGGTAGTTCACATAACAAGTCTAGAAGAGATCTGTAGGAAACTGAAGCATAGTCTGAAGGCTGATCGTGATGCTTGGTTAGTGAAAAGAGTCAAGGAAGTGGGGGCTGCTTTTGCTTCAGGGAACACCGGCAAACTCTTTAAGATGATCCGTGCCACTGGTCCCAGGCGATTGTCTATCAGTGAAGCTATCAGCGAGGCAGAGGGTACACTCATCTGTACTGGGTGCAGAAGGCTAGGGCGGTGGTCGGAACACTTTGAGAGTCAATTTAGCCGGTGTGCTGCTTCTACTGTGTTTTCGCCACAGACTTGTAATGCAGCACTCTGTTCGGTAGGGTTGGAACCACCGACTGAGACTGAGGTCCTCAGTTGCATCTTGGCTGTTACGCAATAGGTTTGCTGGTCCGTGGGGGGGCGCTTTTCACAGAATGTGGGGAGACACTAGTAGGGACTTTGACTTAGTTGTTTCAGCTTTTGTAGACGACGGAGGCCATCCCTCCGTGCTGGGGTCACGTGATAATAGTTCCTATAATCAGGAAGAGTACCGGGGGTTCTTGCATTCTTTACTGAAAAGCGAAACTGAATCCACGTACTCCCTTGCAAATTTTGTTCGCCGTTAAGTTATTGCGCTCTCAACTTGCTAGTAATTTGCCTATACTGAATTCAAGTTACCATTATGCTTCTCTGCAGTTATGTCCTATCCTGCCGAGAGTGGTTTCGAGGCTATCGGTACGAGCAATTCGATGGAAGAGGTGCAAAACATGCTGAACTCTCGGTATCCAAACGCCTACGCTGTCTACAACCTCAGTCCGCGCCCTTACCGGTCTGATCGATGTTTTGATGGTCGTGTATCTCATCGCGTATTCGATCCGCATCAGGCGCCTGCTTTGCGATCTCTGGTCGAGCTTTGCATGAACGCCCGTCTGTGGCTACAACGAAAACCGGAGAACATTTGTGTGGTTCACTGTACCGATGGCCGGGCTCTGTCCGCTGTGTTTGTGTGTTCCTTGCTCTGCTTTTGTCACGTTTTTGACAATGTGTCACCGGCTTTACAACTGTTTTCTTCTCGTCGTGGCAATCCTCGACTGAATGCTTCCCAAATCCGGTAAGTTTTGCGAGCGATTTGCTAACAAGTTACTACGATCGGCAATTTCTGTGTTTTGTCAGCATTAGGTGGTACCCATTTGTTGTTTGCCTGCAACTAAGCTTTATTTTCCATTTTGTACGTCAGCCTAGTCTGTGCATTTAATGTCAAGTTGTATGTCAGAATTAATGTCTATACAGTTTGCTGTGTTTGTTTGGGTATCGTCTTGGCCCTTGTTTCGACTGACCCGACGCAAACCACAAGTGGCCAATGCGACTTCTCAATGTATTAAAGTGTGTTGGCCAGTGCGGTCGGTCAGCCGTTCATCATTTTCTAGACGTTTCAGCGTGTTAGACCATCCTACTCTGATCACCGAAACAGCACCGTCATTTTGAATCGTTTCTCGTTTTGGGGCCATCGTGACCTGTAGAACCGTTCATTCATCTCTTCATGAAGACAAAGAACCTAACCAAAAGTTACTGTGGCTCGAGCAGCTGCTCACCGCCACAACGACGTGGAATTAACCTAGGTGATGACAAAATAAGGCTAGGCGAAGGAACTGGGAATGGTCGGAATTTATGTAGCCATTGACTGTACCACGTAATTTCGGATAACGTTTCTAACCAGCGGTTTCAGTGATCATGAGGACCCCATCCGAGCAGGCAACACCTACCCACTTTACCCAGTGGAACAGTCAAGGTCTTCATATTTCATGATCACGCATTTGCTTGGCGGCTCCACTGCTTTATTCAGCTGTTAGTAGTTTCAGTAATTTATGCTCGGTGCGGAAAAATCTCAGCTGATGTGCGCTGTACGTCACCAACCATCACCGACTGTTCAACCTGATTAGTTGACCAGTAGATTGCGTATTCCAAGCGTTCCAAAACAGGCACTGGTGAGTGACCGCGTTGCTCACACGAACATCCAACCTGATGCAAACTGAATGACTTAAACAGCGTTAGTCAACCACAACAGATCTGTTGATATCTCTAGCGAACAAGCTATGTTTTCGAACCACAGAGCGAAACAGAACGCACAAGCCTTTTATACTATTACTGTTGATAAGCCCTAATCACAATGCGCTTCTTCAGTTTCCGAAACCGTCTTATGTTTCTTCAGTTCTGCTATCAACCTCTTTCCACTGTTCTGGAAACCTGGTTTCGCTTAATTAACTCACGCCTCAGGGTCTTTTCGGTTTTCTGAGGAGCGCTATCCGGAGTACAGTAACTGGCCATTCCTGTCCCGTCTTATATACGGTTCAATTGGAGCCAGCCGATCTGATCGTCAAAAAATGATGTAACGCGCCTTTCCCTTGCCAAACGTTCTAATACTGCTTGACTGCTAGACCTGGGTTCCTGCCATGCGGCTTCCCCTAGTCTAACTTGTGCGGAGACAAGAAATACACGGTTGCGGTAAACACGCTGTATTGCCAAAAACCAGTTCGACCAAATGAATGAAATGCCTGTAAATATATATCATGAAATGGTGATGAGTCACTGTCTACTTGTCTAAGCCACTTCGCTTCTAAGTGGCCAAATAAGGCCAAATCCATAGGCGTTAGTTTCTCGGGGTGGCGTGACATCCCCACCCACTTGCATGTATCCTGCCTGTCGGTCCGACGTGCCCCCTCCAGTGCTTTGTTGCTGTCTGATTTCATCAGCCGTCACCACGGCCCTGGATGGTTTGAAATAATGACTGGTTTCCTCAACTGTCACCGATGTCCTGACTAGATTGTTTTGGCGAGTTTGCGTGCTAACATGATGTTCACCTCATTTGTGAAGTTGGCTCGACTGGTTAGTGATAAATGATATGATCTCATTTACGCCGGCTCGGGGGCTATCACAACCACGAATCAGCAAAATAGGTTTGTGCTATTCACAAATATATGTCTCGCCCCATCTATTTGATGGCTTCCGTAGGTTTCTCAGCAAGGTTTTACCCAGCTTGTGTTTACGTTCCCCACTGTCATCATCTTCAGAGCCAGGTGCAATTGAGAAACATTTGTCTATTAGGTTTATCGACGTGACAGAAACTCAGCTTTGTCGCAACCGTATAGCTCTTCCAGAACATACCTCTTCACAGCAACGTCTTCTTGATCATTGCCATTTATTCCTCGTGTTTATTCAAGATCGTTCATCTGACTGGAACGAGGTATTTTGTTCTTTGCACTCTCTTATCTGGAATGTCAGTTAATCTTGCATTTACTAGTGCATGACCTCTCGGCAAATGGCTGGTCACAACCGGCATACACAATTGCATGATCCGTGTCCAGATGGTTATCCCAAAATGCACTACTCTTCACTAGATGGCGCCACTTGTAACTGACTACGACGCGATTGATTAGTGTCCATAATTGGGATGCCCAGGATGATCTCCGTGTATCACCACGCTTCTTGGGTGTTGAAACGCGGTGCTCGAACTATATAGAGCCCATGAGATGCGAACGGTCTTTGACCGTTGCCATATTTTTGCGCCCGGACACCAAATGTATCACCTAGCTGTTACTCAACCGGAGAAAGACAATCAGGTTGAGTATTAAAATCGTTATCTAGTGTGCTTACTTCGGACTGCTTCGTCTGCGTCTGACGAGAGCGTCATAGAACCCATTCTTGGTGGAATCCGAATTGTCCGTTAGAGCGTACACCTATGTAATGCACGCACATTCGTTTTCTGATTTGCGTTGACTGGCTTTACCTCGTGTGTCGAATTTGACAACGCAATGCGGTTGTTCACCAGGATCTAATGGAGCAAGCATTGTCGGGCTTTGGGACTCAATGCGATTCCCACTTTAGTTCAGCTGCGGGCTGCCGTTACGAAAGACCCTAGAAGAGGTGCGCTTAGGTAAACATTCATTTAGGAGTGGGCTCAAGTGCACACACGTGGCGAAATTCGCTTCTCCCTAACACGCTATACAGCATGCTCCGAACCTGAGAGGGTACTTGCAAAAGTAGCTGGTTGACCAACTTTTTAGAAAGTGTGGACATTAAAAGCATCGATATTTACCACTTATCTTCACTTTATAAACACAGCTATCATCCGAAGGTACAAGGACGGAAAATTTTGGAGTCGGGTTGAAGCGGTAATGGATAAATGATATCGTCGTCGGGAGAGCAACAATTTCTCGCCTGTTTATACTGCTATAACGATCTGACTCAAAGAAACCCTACTCGGGGTCCCTGACTCAAAAGTCTGAGTTGTGAGACAAAGGGGACCAGGTTGTTTTGAAGAACTTCAGCCGGAGTTAATGTCTCAAAATTCTGGCTCACTTAGCAGTGAAAGACCTACCTGGTCTAAGGACAGTGAATAGGTCTTCTGTATGGGATTCTGATCATTGCTCATTACAGTGGATGTATTCGGGGCTGTCAGTCGTTTACGCCCACCCGCGATCGTGGTTGACCGTTAGTTACCCAGGTTGCTTCTCTGATGGTATCTTTTCTAGCACCCTTCTTCCGTATGAGGACGACAGCATTGCGGCACCTGTGCGCTCATCGGGTCTTGTTTCACCACCTAAGCACTCTTAGGCGGTCAGTAGTGCGCCACACAACTTCATAGATGTAGCTGCTTCTCGTCTGCTTGCTCCCTTCTAGCCTTCCTAACACGGTTGCCTGTGTTAGAATCAATGCCCAAGTCAGCGGAACCTCTGGGTTGATGCAGTAAAAAAGCCTGACCATCACATCAACGTGGCAGAATGGGTCCGTACTCATAAAGTCAATGCCTGATGTTAACAGTGATAGCGTGTAATCCATTTCATTGGTGAGAATGTTGGCTGTTTGAAGTGGATGAGGTTAGGCTGTGAACACCACAAGGAAGCGGTATCTTGCAGGTGCGGATTTGTTGGTTAGCATAGTGTGGGTACCTTGATGCTGCATGCTTAAGGTTCGACCTAAAGATTTGTAGCAGGTAGATCCTATCCCTTCCTATTCTCGTACCTGTTAGCTAGGACTGTTTCGTCTGGCTGTATTTTACTTATACATTCGCTATCCGCGTTACCCACTATTTTAACTGCAGCCAGCCGTTCCCATCAAAATGTTTCGTTATCTGATGAACCCATGAGTCTCAACGCGGCAGACCGGTAACAGGTTGAAATGCAGTTCATCACATGAAACTCACAATACCCCCAAAGTATTTCACGCTCAGCCTTGGCCACGATCGATCAGTAATCACGATTACCTTTGGCATATATAATTCAAGTTATTTCTAATCGCCACCATTTTAACAGAACCCTGAACAGAGTATGTCAAAATCCTGTGCATTGTTAACCTGATGAAAAAGTTCATATTGTGTGGTATTTCTTGTTCTATGCTTTTTCCTTTGTTCTCACCTGTCTATCGTTTCTGTTAGGGGTTTTTATTTCTTAGTACTGCGTCGGCACCCGGTCTGTTCTCATTCATTGTGTATTGAAGCTGAGTTACATCCACTTTTGCTTATCGATCTGCTTGCCTGGTCGTCCCGAATGGAGACAGCAAGAATCATGTTACCTCCTATGGATAACCCCTAGTTGGAGATTCTGTAATCAGGTTCGAGTTGCAGCTTTATTAAAAATTGTTGAACAATATTCTTATTGTTGATAAACAATAAATGATTCCGGTGATATAAATTGATCACCACTCCCACCTGCTCGCAGCTCGTGCGTTCAGCTGGTTAGTTTGGCAATCCTCTTGCATACAGAAGTATTCACTACACCGCTTGACAGGTGTACTGGTTTCTGTGATTGCAAACTTACTGTGAGGTTCCGATCTTGAAATTAAAAGGACATTCACTGCATCTCCCATTTTGTGGTTGTCCGGCATCCGTTGAACATTACTTACAGGCAGTGGTGGTTGGCTGCTTATATATGATAATTCAGTCGCGTCCACTGTGACGTCAGTGGCATAGTGGTCGCCCAGCTGCCTCATTGGTTTCGATCTTGGTTGTGGTGAGGACGTTCTCTAAGAACGATGTTCGGATGTAGTGTTTCTTTTCGCATGGAGCTAGTTAGGTGTGTGTTAGATGTGAAGATGGAAGTAGCGTACAGTTGCAATTAACATTCGATGCTTATCAATGAACTCCTCGACTGTTTATCATCATTCAGTGTGTTGGGGTCGAAATGGTTGTTATTTATGTTATACAGTTAATTAGCTAGTCATTATTTCCTGGTTTGTGTACTACGAACACAGTTGTAGCTTTTTATCTCAGTTTCACACCCGACTTGGTATACGTACGTCAGTTGTGGACTCCTGAAGCAACTAGTCGTAGTGGCTAATGCTGTACTCGAATTGCCTTCGGACACCGAGCGTCGCACTCAAGAGATTGTTATTTAGGTTCACGTTAAATTGGTTTGCTGAGGTCTCAAAGAACATACCCCAACTCAAAAAGGAAGAGTGAATCTTTTGCGCGCACATATTTTTCCTGCACCGATAGGTGATGGGGAAAGAGTGCGACAGGCTAGCATAAGCCACCAGGTTCGTCCAATTGAAGGGCACTTTCTGTCGGGCAGTATTCCTTGACCACTCAGCGTGCTGTCTGCACTTCCTGCTTTCTTTTGTTAAACTATTTCTCAAAAATTCCGTGGTTCTGTTCATAAACGAGACTATCTGAGGAATTTGGTTGATCTAATCGGACAGTGATTCGCTTCTGTTCTCTAGCTACATTGACTATGTTGCTCAGCTGGCTCACAATCGCGTTCACGTGCCTCACCATCGTCCGTTGCAATTGATTAGTCTCACTGTGGCCCCGATACCCACGTTCAACAACTCCAAGTAAGTCTGTCGAATGGGAATCCCATATTCTCTGTCCTCGATTGAAATTAATGTAAGCTATGTTAACGCGTAAACTTCATATTAGTTTGTACTTACTTTTATGCTCTAATGCATTTAAGCTCCCTTGTGATTTGTATCCCACCAACCGTGTGCGAACGTTTATGTTATCTTTGGAATGCTCGTGAGCATACGATGATTTTCTGTCCTCTGAAACCGTTCAGCGTAACCAACTTGTGATCAACACAACCCGTGTGATTTGTAGTTTTCTAAAGATCACAATGTTAGATAATTATCTAAAAAGATGGAAACGTTGTCTTGTCTTGGATCATCGATTGTGAACAGTCCTCCAAGTTATCGATACAACCACTATTCCTACTGAATGCCTCTACCCGATAAGAGATTTTGTAACTATATAAAATGTTAGGTAACCGTAAGCAGCGATCGGCATTGGAGCCGAACGGTGATCCCTACCGCGTATAGGCTGACTGTGTTCGGATTTAACTTCAGCTCGCACACAGCGCCATGGACATATCTGTAGAAAACAATCTGTCATTGATCAACCGGATGCCCGTGAGACGAGGAAAACTGCCATGTTTTTCCAAGCTGTACATCAGGAAGTGACCTTCCACGAAATTGGCTTGTGGAGTAAACAGATTTGTGTGATGAATGATTACACCCTCCCCTTGGAATGATTAACAGCAGTTCTGACAAACCTGATGGACGTGATAGTATTGTAGCATTAGGATAGTGTCCTAATAACAACCACATGGATGGGTCTGTTGAAGCTTTTTTCTGGGTATATTGAACAACTGTTCAAATTTGCTTGGCTCTTCCGTACCAAAACTGATAAAATCAGACTTTCATATTCGACTTCTGAACTTGCAGCCTCCTGTCCGAATTTAGGTGATCTGACTGCATCTTGCGGACGTGCAGTCCTGAATCATTGTTGGCGGCATCCGATTCGGATTAGCCTGTCACAGTGACCGAAGCCAAAGGACGCCTGCGCTTAACCATCACTGCAATTGGCTTGCGCTGCACCAACTGCAGTTCCACCCACCCACCAAACATCCAGTGTAAATCCGAAGGAATAGGACATCTGGAGATGTTTTTTTCTTTGTCCTGTTTCAAAATGTATTGGACTGGTGCTCCGAATTCTCTTGTCTTTCTTATAACGTTATTTTGTGGATCCTTCAACTAATTTTGTATGTGATGTTTGCTTTGTTCGTCAGAACTGGTTGTCGTCCATACGTGGAGGTTTATGAGGGTAAAAAGCAAGTATGCTCTACATTCGCGGAATATGAAAACCTCAGGTGAGTATCCGTTTGTTGTTCCACATAGTGGCCTTGCTCCAGTTATTTTGTCGAGTAATCATTTTCTTCCTGGCACGATATCTGTGTTTTGGTCGTATGTTGTAACCAGACCGAACTCAGCTGTTGTTGCTGATTTTTAACGAATTTAGTGGTCCCCTGCAATCACGAACAAGCTCGTACGCAAATGAACGACAAACTTATGATCGTAGATGCATTGATCCGGTGCACTAAAAACATAGCAACCTGTTTAGGTGCTCTTTAACGGATATTTGTAGCGAGCTTTTGGGTTCTTTCAGTTACACGCCTCTATTTTTTCGTGTTGCACGTTGCTTAAGGCTAGTGGCATGTCGATGAACTGGTGTGCTACGTTAGCGATAAGTGTTAGAAGATTTTAGTCATTGCACTTTGAACACCGGCCGACTCACAAAGTTCGCACTGTTATCCCTGTTGACTGGTTTCTTTTTTGTCCAGATCGTACGTACTGGAAGATGGCAAAATCGAATTCTTGTTCAACGGTGTCTCTGTTATGGGTGATCTGACTGTGATTGTTTATCACTGTCGTTCTTCATTTGCCGGGCGTGGGAAGGTACGTTGTACGTCTGTGCCCTGCAGCTTGCTTTGTTTCGTCTTCAGTGATGTCCCCATCTCGTTACGTTGGAACGAAAAGAGTGGTATCACCTCAGCATTAATTGTGTTCAACATACAACACTCGAAATACTCGAAGGTTTAGCAGATATTCAATTGCTCCTAGACTATTGTTCACGAACGGTCGCGTCCAAACGTTTAACTTCAGTTATTCGGCCATGCTTGTATAAAAATTAGCGACGAACATCCGGACGAGAGGTTTAAATTGCGGTCCACACAATAATACGAGCTACTGATTCTAACAGTATCAACTTTTCCTTCTGGCTTCTTTCTTCTTTTCTAGCTTGGCCTTTGGAAAGCTTTAGGTTAATTTGAAATTTAGTCTTCAACAAATTTGTCACCGAACTTACTCATTCGCTCATAATTTCCATAGACTTTATCAGGTGGTACTGTGATGGGAACTGGCGTTCATCGAAACAGTGTTATGAAATGCCATGGGAAGGATTCTGACAGAGAGAAGATTGATAAAGTAAGGCTGAATCGAAAAACGAAATAATGTTGTAGGTTCAGGGACGCCATTGACTGACACGCTCTCTCATTTCGGAGTGCGTTCGTAACCGGCGTTGTGAATGTGCACCGAACTAGCAATCAATAAGTACTTACTCAGTGGGATAATCAAGATCCTTGTCCTTCCTTGTAATGTTGTTGTTTGACCACCCCGTGGTTTTCTCCAACAATTATTTGTCTCAGTACTTGATGCCGTGGTGCGTTGAATACCTTCAGCATACGAGACACATGATCCGTCCGTTATTAATCGTGTGTTTGCATTGTTTGATCAGTCGATCGTGTATCCTGAGCTTTCCAATATTCGTGCAAATGAGCTGTCGCTTTATGTACGTCAGCGTCATTTCCTATATGGGCTGACTGGTGGAGACATCTTTGGTCATACACAACGG
Organism: Paragonimus westermani; assembly: GCA_008508345.1. NCBI lineage: Eukaryota > Metazoa > Platyhelminthes > Trematoda > Plagiorchiida > Troglotrematidae > Paragonimus > Paragonimus westermani. The sequence continues at coordinate 81,659 of QNGE01001846.1, forward strand.
CTCTACTGATATCTTTAGCGGAACGCATCACGTTTTCAAACCATCGACTAGAATGGTTCGTACGCGAGCATTCTCTACCTCTTTTCTGCACATTCGTCCTAGACTGGCAAAGACATGCGCCTTTACTGTTCTTCCTCATATCATGGAAAGCATCACAAGCTGACGCTGTACATAACTCGGCACGCTACTCTCCTACCACGTCCAACTTGACGTCCGCATTTTAACAATAAATTCCTGACTACTCGCGAGTAGTCTAAAAGTTGTCCCCTGCTGGCGAACGACAACTCTTGTCAATACTGCTAACGCTTCCGTCTTATCTTAATTCGTTCATAACAATGCATTCTGTCACAACCACTTCTCCTCTGGTAGTTTTGTTTATTATTGTCCGCAAGTAATTCATGCCCGTGTTTTGTCCCTATAGGACTTATTGCAGCGAATGTTTCTGTTTATTTGTTCTGCAGAACTATGGTCAAACGTATCTACTAACTGATTGTCGTTAAGTGACCATTCGAGACCTAATATAGTATAAACGATCTTTCAGTACGTTTTCACTCATTTGTCTCTTAGAAACTATTGCATCTAGCGCGCATTAATTGCTTGGTGCATTCAGTTGGTTTACTATTCCCGTTTATCCCCTCACGCGCTCCGTTGTTGCATCAGTGTTACTTATATACAGGCAATCTGGTGCAAGCCTCTGTATGATCAAGAATCGTTATCATCGTCATACACACAGTTCTTACAATTATCATTTTATCCTTAATCTGTACCCGTGGGTACTGTCGCTGGGACTGCCGTTGGCCCTTACAGTGGTTCATAGCGTAGCAGATTGTTGATTAAGTTCAAGAATGTGAAGAGAGTAGAGAGGAAGAACGGTGATGCTTCATGAGCTAAAACAGTAAAAGATCTTGTGGATACAGGCTCGCCTTCCGACTGCGATACACTGACATGTCTGTGAGTGTTTCCAACTAGCGTTGTAGATGGTCGTGAACTTTCTAACCAGGTACGTGGCAGCTACCAACCCTATGTAACGAGACGACCAAGGCTTTTATACCCCCGTAACCACTTCATCGCCTGACCGTTTTAGGGGTTATTCAAACTATCATCAGCCACACGGAATGATGCGTGGTGCGGCATATTCTCTGTCGGCATACAGGATACATGATCCAATCAGTGAAAATTGTGCATTTTCAGTCTCATTTATCATTCATGAACTTGCACACTCCCCTGGTACACGTCGACGAACTGTCGCACTGCTCAAATAGTTAGCCCATTCGATGCTGATTAACAGACTGATAGAACGATGGTCGAATACTGGAAATCGTTCAGCTTCTTCCACACAAGTGGACCAGGCATCTGACCCATTGGGAAAACCTGAACACATACAAACATTGTTAGCGTTGCTTTTAAGCGTTTAGCGGATGTTTTCGCGACGGCTGTAGCATTTAGTCAGCTTAGCTTAATCCACATTTTCTCTGCAGATCTAGTGTCCGTATATACTCAGTGTCAATCCACTTACTATATGACAGTGGCTCTCTAGGATTCTCTGCTCAAAGATGAAAATGATAGTTCTGATGAATTTTCTAGGATGACATCAAACATTATGGAAGATGTGGGTCAACCGTTACCTCAGCAATAAGAAACTGACTGATCTGCCCATGGTGAGCTAAACGTCTGCCTTGAGGAGTTCGAAGTCAATTGAGTAATATGTCTGTTATATGGGGTTTAACATGCAAATGTGCTCACTTATGCTATAGGAAAATCGCTTCAAAGTACCACAAACTCACTGTTTTGAACTACGCTCAGATAAGTGAAGTAGTGGATATAAGTATATTTTTGAATAAATGAAGTCACACAGAACGGAACACGTTTGCGGAGAATGATAAAGTAAGTATGTTATTGAGAACTGTTCGATTCACGACGGCCTTTCACAGGTGGAGTGATAACATGAGTCACTGACATGGAGAGCACAACTGAGTTAAAAATTAACTGTGCAAAAAGCAAAGCACCGTTGCAGCGACCCTCCGATTTCAATTGTCTGCCAACCATGTGTTGTGGAAAGTTACTTTTAAAACATGTAGTTACATGAGATACCTAGGTTATTGAGGAATTCCGCACGATGTATGTCGTCAGATTATTTATTCGCCTGCCGCGTCACTTTGTTGCTCAAATCAACTCATACACACACCAGTTTAATTGGTCGTCGACGGCCGGTCCTTAAATTCTCCAACACTTCTGTGCTTGCGCCGTTTACTGTGTTACGCGAGACCGTTTGTACATTTCACTTAATGGTAGTTCAGCCTTTATTTTCAAAGGCCTTCTCACATTGCGTTTGGTGCATCGTGCACCAAACCAGACAAAACCCATACTGAGAAGATGACTTTTTACAAATATCCACTCCTTCGAAGTCCAAACTTTTCGCGGTCGGATCCCATATATCAAATCTACTATCTGCGAATATTTTTTTACAGATAGCTTAGACGCAAGATGACAACATTCACCCCACTGGAACCGATTAACGGGGGCGTGTTTAACGCGTCTATCAAACGGGCTACGGGGATCCCAACCGATGAGACAAAATCAAACTACTATTCCCAACTCTACTTGTTGGTTTCACTCAATTTTGTAAGGCCGATTTGCCACCTCATGTGGTATGCCAGCCAGCTGATGACTATACACAAAGGCAGTGTAGCAATCGACTGATTTCCTTCCCCAGTATTTGACCTACTTGTCTTCACCTATACATATTTAAGATGTGGTCGAATGAGCTTAATTGGTTCTCTCTATCAGAAACCCGTCTTTTACTTTTCCTTTTTTTTCCCCCGGTTGATTGCCTTCAACATGCGCAGCTGATCGCAAGCATCCGTTGACAACTCATGTTTCGCGACAATAAAGTAAATCCGTTCTGGATGCTGTTTAAGTGCAACGCTTAAGTAAAGCGTAACGTGTCTGCCGCGGCAAATGTACCTCAACCTGAGGTGCACTATCCTTGCCTTAGGACTGCCGGCACCGAGTTCACTTCGTGTACCTACGTCATTCGAGATACGGCTTCCGAAGCACTCAAACTGTTCAACATTCTTCAGAACTTCATTGTCCAGTGTCTGCCTTGCGTTGTTGTCGCTATCTGCGAGCCGTACACAAAACAGGAATTATCAACCGAAATCGGTGTCTCTTGCCACTTACCATAGAACGGCTGCTTATCTTGTACATCATTCAGCTCGGTCACTATCCCATCGGAAAGGACGTTTTTAGCTGAATCCCGCGAGGATCATACTCAGTTCTCCGTTGCTTCCTCTGTAGCGAGTTTGGAAAGAAGTAGAACCATCGATAGACAACATTTAAGGATATGGGATATACTCGGCAGTTCCATGAGCGACTGCCTTCAAGTAGCTGACAACGCGTTTACATATTTGATTGATATACCTTTGTGACTAAGCAATTACAAATTTCCAGCTCAAACATTCGGGTCAAACGTACCTTTGTACTGAAGAACTACAACGGGTGTTGGCTGTCATTATGTGTAGTGCTGTTCCAGAATTTAACGGTGGCGTTCAGGACCCAAATGTGTATGCTCCTTTCTAATGTCTGCTTCTTGTTACGTGATGAATCAATAAATTATGGTTGGTATCAAAGCCTCAGTTGTAACAGAGTTTCAACCAATCCTCTGGATCTCTCAGATGTCCTGGTCTACTTCCTTAATTGTCGACACTTTACTAGGCTCATTCCACATAAGACTGTAGTTGGGAGGGATGGGCTAAAAGGTCCCGCAATGTTTCGCATGTTATTTTGAGTTTTATTGGCGTTCAGGCCAGCAGTTTCGAAACGTCTTGTAGTTGTGACGCGGTCACGAGCTTGACTCTGAGTGAGTAGTTCTAGGCTGATATGCACGAGTGTCACCTGCATCGTGTGGGGGTAATGATGTGGAGGCAAGGCGAAAGTTGAGCTGATATCAGAAATGTTCTGCTTAACGAAGTGACCCTGACTTATTCATGTGAATAACCTTGTCATCTACCTCTTCATATTCACCATTAGTTGACTTCTTGGGTTGCATAGAATGGATATGTGGAATCAGGTGATTGATATTCCCCAACATAAATACAGCCTTTATAAGATTACTCTTCAGCAACTCAAATTTCCTAGTCTGTGACCAGGTTCCGTTTGAGATTGTGGCACCTCTATGCGCACCATTTGCCGGATTTTTCCGCCGTACATTTTGTGGTTCCAAAGATCTCTTTGTTATCCAATGTATGGTATACCCACTGTTTATCGCACCGTAGACAGCACCTCCTGCTTCGTGCAATGCCTGCAGATTCTGGGCTCAACAAGAGCTGAGATTTAGAGGAATCGGTGACCTACTGCACACGTTCGTCTGAAGAGTTCACATTTCAGCGGATCGAATCGGTCTCTCAATCTCAGTTTGTTTTGATCAGTGGGAACACTGGCCAGTGAACTGAATAGTGAACTGCTATCGAAGCGAACCCAGTCTGTGCACACTAACATGCTCCAGCGGGACTTACAGTCTTACGTGCGGCCAAACCGTCGTAAATAACACCTACGTGGTTAACTTGAGACTAGGCCTGACGGAGTAAGACTGTGCTCCAGGTCCTGCTCGATGCACTTCATGTCTGAGGCCAGTACTTGCACACAAGCTGTTGTGGCTGCTCATCATTATATCAGCAATCTACTGTTCATCTAAGTAGATCACCCTAATATAATTCAGCATCGCTTAATTGACCGGAATTTACGTTCATATTTCGGTGTTTGACTACATTAGAGATATGCGTCAATCTTAGTAGAGCTGACAACTTCTTATGGAAGCTATTCTTAATACGTTTGCAGTCAGTAAGGGCGTATACAAGCACTGTGATCAAAATGTCCTTTGAAAATCGAGATCCTGATATACAGGCTATACAGGCGGCATATAGCTTCCTGCTAACAGGAATCCGTGCTATCAGCGAAGTACTGGTCAAGGATTCATGAGATGTTTACAGGAAGTTTGGGAGTGTTGTGAGCGAAATCCCCGTATGGACATCCTACACTGTTGCTCACGATAAGTAGCAGACGTTTGATTTTAGTATTTCGAACATCCCGTGCATACACTGTTAACTCATACAGTTTTTCTGTCCTGGAATTGAGGACGATTCTTGTTTCATGTAAACTCAGTCGTTAACCGTTTCCATTGCTGTTGCTATCCATGTGTCTTGTGTATTTTAATGTTTTACGTTCGTGGTTGAAGAGAGTAAACAAAATGTTGTCTTCTCATAATATGTCTTCTACCATTGTTCATGAACTGGATCGAGGGAACTCAGTGTTTTAAATGCTTAACTGTCGTAATTAGTGTGTAATCCTATCACCGTTGACTGTATATTTGTGTTTGATCATCATTAGGTGTCATGTGGCTCGCTGCTTCTGTTTTGTGGTTATCATAACAGGCTGCTTACTTGTTCGTAGAGGAATTCTATTTTTTTCTTCTTTTCTCCGGTTTTGCTGCAGATCGCTTCCGTCAAGATTGCTCAATTCCAATTGTACACTGGATTTGTTGACACAGATCAGACGGAATTGATGTACTTCAAGTGAGTGGTTGTTTAACGAAACGGTTTTGTTACCGATGTACTTCGTACTCCATGTCATATTTTTTTTAACTTTTCGTTTATGCGTTGCTCTTACTAAACATGCCTGTTCCATGGGGCTGAATCAACACAACGTCTTTTTTGGGTTCGTCTACTTTGACGGCGTTGTGTTTGGATCTGAATCGTCAGTGACTTCCGCTTACGATTGCTTCTGCTTTGATTTGCACTAAACAAAATATTTTATGGATATACTGTGCTCCGGTAGACTAATTGTGTTACCATATAAGTACGTAACTAGCACACTGCCTAACACTAGCTATATATCATTTGATATGCATCTAATGGAAAGAACATGAGAACTCCCGTACATAGACGTTACCGATTAACATTCTGTGAGGCTTCCAACGGTTTTCAGTTTTTACATGCTTCGAATCTCTGAGTTGTTGTCGTCAACGCCAGCAATCGGTCGTTGGTTACCGTTGGTGCTTACCTGTGACATAACTACAGATTTGGCCCTTTTTAGCGATGGGATGAGAATTCGTACACAGAGACGGTTGTCCGGACGAATAGCCGAGTTGTGAATGAAAGCGAAACATTGTTTGCCTTGTTTCGTTAATGATACTTAATTTCCAGACAACTTAGTGAATCCGCGACATGTTGAACCTGATTGGCCGTCATCTCTTTTGACTTTTCCCATCAGTTTCCAGGTGGGTTTGCGGTACCCCTAGTCTGTAGAAGGAGCTTGATTGTGACATTTGTGAAGGGCGCCCAATTAATCGACATCTGCAGTGCCTTGCACAACCATTCTTAAAAGCTACTCGGCCTCCTATCCTAGATGTGGAGTGTCCGCGCATCAGCTGTGTCGTTGTCTACCCTTTGGTTCAACTCGATTTATACGACTGAACGCGTACATTGATATTCAGGTATCCGAAGCCGGTCCGCGCATTCAACTCTGCGTGGCCGTGGTTCTGTTGCGGTCACTGCCGATCCTCAATCGCTGTCCCCTTGACGAAATCCAATAAGCATGAAAAAAATGAACAGCGTTGACAAATGAAGCCCTCGACGCTGAACCTGACTAACACTTTTGTGCACATCAGTCCACGCTTTAAAAAAATGTCACAACTGCGCGTACTTGTCCAGTGCGTTGTAATGTGCAAGCGTTTATAAGCTCGCAAATCGACCGCAATTTTTTAGCCGAAAGAAGACAGTGGTGCTTATTTCGCCGTCCTATGAGTTAACAAAGATTAAAAAGTTGATATTGCTATCTTAGACTAAATTCGGTTGGTTTCTTTCGTCTGTTTCCCAGACTGTACCGAATTGACGAAGCTCATGGACACCATACTCTTAGATATGGCTAGAGTCAACCTAATTCCTCTTCTCATTCCGTATAACCTTTTTTAGCCTTAGATGCGTATGACAACCATTGTTGATTGACCTCTGCTGAGAGGTTGGTCTCACTTGACAACAGTGGTAACGACAGTCGAACCATAGGGTGGACTAATGCTCCTCCGCTTTCCCAGAGGTCATCAGAGATTCACTTTGTTTCGACGGCACTTTAAGTTGGATGTTCTGTTATGGTTCTATTATGGTTCCAGTTCCCACGTCCTACTCACGTTCACTTTCATCGATTTGGCGCACTTCGGTTAACCGTTCACATCAGCGACGGTGCAAATGAACGAAAGTCTAGACTTTGTTTCCAAAGTTACAAGCCTGAGTGAATTAACGAATTGATTTTGGGAGTACAAAGCTTACGAATTGGCGTCAGTTGTCTGTATCTCTGGGTCACCTGACTATCTTGATAAGTAAGGGTGCTCGTTTCTCGTCAAAACCCGACTAGAACAATGGAGACGTTCTAGCGAAGCATGTTTCAAGTCCGTGCTTTTGTACACTTCATCATTGGCATAAACTACCTTCCGAAAAATTTCTAAACATGGGAACACGCGTGACATGTGACGTGTTCACGTAAGGAAGGTTTGGTTGAACCAGCAGGGTATGTTAAGCAAAACGATTGCAGTACGTCAACGACCGAATCGTTATCCTTGTGATCGTCAATGCTCCTGGCACATGCCACCAATGATTTGTCAACGTCGCTGTTCGAATGCAGATGGATTGATGAGACGTATTGATAAAACTTCATAAATGTATAAGAACTCTGATAGGTGAATGAAATTTTCGGTCTTTCACAAAAAGACTACCATTATACGGGAGTCATAAGCAGCGTTTTTCGGCAAATGCCGTCTGAGCGTTGGTTGTATGGTTTGCAGTCCTACCATACAATCTTGGACTGCTGACATGTTCTAGGTGAGCTTCTCGACTATCGTTGTCTGTAGCCATAACGTCTGGAAATCTTCAGTTGACAAACAACAGTCCTCCGTTGTGTCATCTTGATTTCATCCATATATCTGTACCGTATGGATTTTGGATTAATCTTTCCGATCTTTCAGCCAACTATGTTCTTCCCGTTTTCATCTACTAGGTCGGATTTGGATCATTTGGATAAAAGCAGTGGGTTCTCCGGTTTCACCAGTAGATATGCCGAGAGTTTCCATTTGACGTTGGAATTCATGGTTTCGCCAAACGAGCGACCTCGTCAGGGCAACAATTTGGTCTATCCATGGGAAATGTTGCCCCCAGCTGACTCCCTTCAGCCTGAATTGTGCGTCTCGGATGCGGCCGAGTTGCAAAGTCTTTTATCTGACTTCGGTACGTTCCTCTTTGACATTCATTTTAAGCCATCCGACTCCGTGTAATCACGAACCCTGTTCTTTTTTATTGTCTAATTACTGGCAGTGTGGAAGATCCACTTGTTTGGCTGGCGGAATTTTATGTTAAAACGAGGCTTTCTAGATTATGACCAAGGTTTCTGTGTATGTCACTCCACGGCTGGCTCCGTTTTCAATCAACTACGATAGAAAAGAAGTCATGGCTGGTGAACATACACCACACGACTTAAACAGGCGAAAGGTAGATATTGCATGCACAGCCAAAGCGTTGTACACCCAGGGACTAATCAGAATGTGGACTAATGTTGAACAAGCAGATAATCCAGAAGAAAGTGTTAGCAAGCCTCAATGAATTATAAACTTCGGTCTGCTCTCGAGGCGTTAATGCGAGGGATGACCCCAACTTTTTCTGTTAACACCCCGAACAGTGTACTTGCTTATCAACTCTTACAGATCGTTCTCCATTGGAAAGTTTTTCATAATACCCTCATTTGACGGCGTTTACACTTTCCGCGGTCTTGCCGAATATCTCACCGCTACACGGTTCTCATAACACAGTCGTTCTCCACTATACTCACGAATTGGACGCCCTTCAATGAAGAGGTGAATGAAGTTTTACAGTACAGTAGTTGGTCCAATTCCATTGACTTCCCATGCTCTACACGGCTTAATTCATTAATAGTGGCATGTCCGTGATAGTGCGCTAGTTTGTTATGGCTAGTATCGCTGTGACACATGAACAGACCGCATACAGAATCGTCCCCATAAATTTACTTAGGGTCGCTTTGACCTTTTGAGCTCACCTATTATGGGCAGTGTTTCTCTGCCCTTCTAAATTCGTGTTAAAGGTGCACGATTGACGACTCGATGCACGTGATGACATCTGGTTCATTATTAGCAGTCAACTGACCAAAACCCGAGTAAAATTCATTATTCTGTGCTACTTGTGGAGGCAGTGTTACATGAAATGCCATCTAGTACTCGTCAGCACACGTCGTTCTCCTTTACAGCTGCGTTCACTCGTTCGTTATTCATGCGCACACGTTTTCGTTGGCGGTTTCTTCGTGGCATTGCACGTGTGTGACGGAAGCTGTATACATGATTTATATAATAACAACATTTGTGCTGGCCACATTTAGTGGACTGGTTGTGACACTGCGAGCTATACTTAGTCGCCTAGCGTTGTGTTTTTAAATATAAGCTCTCATTCATCAAACTGTTCTGCCTGGGTTACCGAGGTTTGATCACAAAGAATTATTGAGAAACCAGCGTAATCTAGGGTAACACCTGACTGCCGTGTTCTATCTCTATAACGCAGTCAGTTTGGAAATACAGCCAATTGGCCAAAAAGCAACTCCAACCATGGTGCGAAAAAAGCGACCACAGCGATACAAACAGAAGGCGTGTTGTTGGCTGCAGTGTAATTGGAAACAGCAGCAGGACGGGATTAGCTATAGAATGATTCTCATCCAAAATGTTGATACTTGTAGGCCTCCTGGTGTGGACCGGAAGTACGATATCCATGTTTTCTTTTGAACCCAGATTCACTTATAATATTCCGGTTCGTTGTGGCGCATGTTCTTTGGGTTCAACTGTCAAAGCAACTAAGGGACGGGACTCAGTCTGAAGCAGTTCTTCAATCGAGTAACTGGATGTAGCAGCTTGACAATTCATCAGACTCCCTCTCTGACAACGTGGGTTAAATATGTACACCCTGGAATGGATTCTTTTTAGGATAGTTGGAACTACTGGTAGCCTTCTTGGCGTGAGTGTGCAGTTAATAAACAGTATTTAAGTAGGACCATCTGTTGCTCGTCATTGGTTCTTTGGATGACATGTTTGAATTGTATCATGGTTATTACACTGTTCTAATGCTTATTCCGCTCCCTTTCCGAGAGCTAGCCAATTTGTGGCTTTTGACAATCGTTGCGTCCATCTTCCATCTTATCATACCGAACCCCAACTCTCAAAGGCTTGACGGCAGCACAACAATATTACAGTTGTCAATTCGTTTTAAGTGAAATAATCAATGATCACCGTTCTCGCTTTACCTGTGTTTCCTTCGTATAGGCCGATTCAATCTAAACCCAACTGTTCCCAAGAAAGTCCCGTCCGCTAATGGGGTTTCAGTAGATTTGGTTACCGACTCTGTCCCGTCTGTTGATTTGCGTGAGCATATCTTGAACGAACCGGATTTCGAGAAGTCTTCTATGGACGAGTCTCACCTTTCCGATTCAGCTCCTAATGGTCCCAGAGAGCCATGTGAGACAGATGACAAAGTGAGTAAATTGATCATCTCTGTTCCGTGCTACTTCAGTGTTCCTGAGGTCCGCCTATGGTTACTCGCTGCTCAATTTCGTTTTTTCTCAAAATATCCAAACGGGCAGAGTGTATAGCTCTTGTGCACCATTCATTGTTCCTTAAGTCTTTATATCACTTCCTGATTGTTATCGTGACGAACCACCACATTTCCTTGGTCAGACTGTGTACGCACACCAGTAATCTAACCAATAGTATAACTTCGACAACAGCCACATAAGGACAACAAGCCGTCATTTATTTCTCGTTTCAAGAATCATGTTGCATTCTTACTGTAGAAACAGCTAGCCATTTTTGAGTGAGATGGATTGACCACATCTGGCTTCATTCACAGCATAACTCCTGTTCCAAGCTGGATAGAGAGTCAATGCCTACGATACCTCCTAGGATTTTGTACGGTGCATAATTGAAGTCAAACTACTCAGTCGGTTGAAACTCTGCCGATTGCATCTGTGTTTTCCGAAGACTTCTGATGCTTTAGCTATGCCAGTCGTCATCATCATCATAGACAGCAATACATCAGTGGTTCACATTAATGCTTAACTGCCACACAACCATGAAGAAA